>NW_023613591.1:0-50574 GCF_013339725.1 Rhipicephalus microplus
ATGAAATCAGCTTATTTAACACTACACGAATTTTGTACGGGCACCACCAGTTTTTTTCAAAAGATTGATAAAAAAAAGTATGACGCAGATGATCCCTTTCCTTTAGCTCCTTTCTTCTTTTCCTTTAATTTTCCCTCAGCGATCTTTCATTCTTCCCGATTCGCCATTTTTTCCCTCTGGTGGCACAGGCTTTTCAGTTAAGCGAATGACTCTTTCTGGAGGAAGCACTGAGCTGCACTCCTTCGAAATAAATCTGGCGGTCCAGTGAAAAAATGGTTTAAAAAAAACAAAAGATTTATGGATGTAGAAACATGCTATGTACGCATCGAACAATAAATGTCCTTGTAAACACACAGCAAAAAAAAATGATACTATTGTGTGCTATATACGCCCTGCAAGACTAGACAGTTTAAAAAAAAAAAGTCGATCAAAGAAAAAAGACCTTCAAAACTCTAAGCTATGGGTCAAAGTTCAGATCATTTGCGGAATCCGCGGGGCAAAGTGCCGGTGCCTCTCAGCAAGTTTTCATGGCTGAGGTAGCACTACGAAGTTTTCCTATTATTACTTTTTTTCATCCTAAGCAGGACATTGACAGAAGTTCATATATATATATATATATATTGAAGTACGAACCAAAAAGTAAGATTGAGGAGCGTTCTTAAGCGGTGCGATACTGAAAGTTCTCGTTGTGGAAACGCTGCCTGCGGGGCACGCTCAGATGAGTTTTTTCTAGTAGAGGAAACAAGTTTTAAAAAATGAACACTTTGAAAACGAAGAAACGACAAGGTCAAGTTTTTGCTGTGTGCCGAAACTAAAAGAAGGGCGGCAAAATCGAATTTAAAAAGGACTTGCCTGCTAAGGAAAAGGGGGGGTGGGTCAAGCGTTACTAGGCCACGCTCCCAAAGAAATACATAGGAAAGGTGTCCTGAGAACGTTTGACTTCAGCGCCCCCCCCCCCCCCCCCTGTGCATTAAAATAGTGCTGAGTGTTTCTACTTTCATCTCGCCGCGACGAGGAAGCAGACTTATAAAAGTTTGGCAGAAGTATTTGGTGAAGGCTGCTTAAAACCCACCCGAATTCATCAAACTAAACACGCTACAACAGGCGCACGTCAAGGCCTGCCCACCGACTCGCGGATGTTACATTCCAGAGGTGTTTGTTCATTTGTTCGTATCGCTGTACTATGCACGTGGCCTATCCACTCGCCCATACTATTCAAGTGAAGCTTTTACGAGTTAAAGATTTCAATGACGGAGGTAGGTGACCATGACGCTGTAGCCCCGCCGCGGTAGTCTAGTGGCTAAGGTAATCGGCTTTTGACCCACAGGTCGCGGGAGTGAATCCCGGGTACGGCGGCTGCATTTTCGATGGAGACGAAAATGCTGAGGCCCGTGTGCTCAGATTTAAGTTCAGGTTAAAAAACCCCAGGTGGTCGAAATTTCCAGAGCCCTCCCCTACGGTGTCTCTGATAATCGTATGGTGGTTTTGGAACGTTAACCCCACTCTTCAATCAATCAACCAACCACGACGCTGTACTCAAAAACCCGGCGTTGGCCAACGTGCATTTAAAAGCAGTCCTCGAAGGAGCGCCGGTGACGAGGGTATTTTTGTGAGCCACATGAGTGATGCTCTCTTGGTCGTGTGCTTTACGGCGATGAGCCGTTCTCGATGTGGCAGTTCGGTCTTCTACCAACATGACTTGTCCATTTCACGTCGGTTCGTTCAAATGTCGCCCGTGAACATAAAAGCTGCACAGTCGTTGGTGTCTGTAGAAACAGCAGTGTGCATAACAAAGGGTTGTAAGAATCACATCGACTTTCACGTCCCTAATCCACGTTATGAATACTTACTTATTTATTCACATAATTAATCATTCATAGATACTGCTGTCCTGTACAATATCTCTGCAGCGTCATACAAACATAGGGGCATAAAACAGAAAAACGAGGTAGAAATGTTCAGTGAGTTTGTTCGCACATGTTCTTTCTAGATGATAGGCGCCGTTGTGACCATTTCGTACTCATTGACGTATGCCGACAGCGTACAGCAGATGGGCCTCTATCATTTCTCCTCCATCAATATGCACCGCCACAACCTGGATCAAAACCACGATCATCTGGTCAGAATTTAACATATAGTGTAGTAGCGCAAAGTCGACGAGGACACAGAGGACAAGAAAATACGCCACTCGCGTCCTGCATGTCCCCGTCGAATTTGCGCTACAACACCATATGTTGAAATGATATCTCACCATTTAGCCCAGCGCTCAACCCTTCGGGTCAGCAGCCAAGTGCCATAGCCACCCCTGTACCCCGGCGCAAAACGTAATGTTGAAAGCTTCGAACCCATTACTTCGTAGTCATCAGCCACCAGGTCGACAGAGTGCACATAGCGGCTTGCAAAGGCGTGTCGAGTACCTGGCTTCTCTGCAGAACGACGAATAATGGTGTAGTGGTTCTTACAGCTTAAGCAAAAATTATGTTTTTTGTAGTGGGTACCTTGCGAATGTACCTTGTATTAGTAGCCTAGAAAGGCCGAACAGAAAGTTTTTTTCGCTCCTGATTACACAGCTGTTATTGTACTTGAATGGCCGGCGCCTAGTGATTGCTGGCTTTTGAGATTTTAACACCACATTTCGTTGTTGAAGTCGCCCTTACAGTGGCCGAAATTATTTTTGCGTATGCTTGCCATGGACAACTTACAGAACGTCACCGCATTGTCCATCATGTTCAAGCTTTCTAACAAAGCGCAAATATAGTGCAGGTCACGCATTTAGATTTATTATATAAAGGGTCACCATTAAAATCCTCCTTCAGCTCAACTGAAAAATCCCAACTGAATTGTAGAAGAGGAAAAAAATTGTCGTTTTCTGGCCAATCCCCCAAAATGATTGTGTGACATACATGTAGACAATCATCATCATCACGTCATGAGGCTGGTCCAAGCGCTACGGCTCTGGAGCAGTATGCACTGTATGCAAAGCTCTTAAGCCCTAGTGTCTTATATTTAGGACATGAAGGTTATCTATTGCTGCTGGCGTCATGTAAATTTTATTGATGACAAACTTTTTAAATAAGCGCTTCCACACTTTAGAAGCAAGAGTTATTTAGATTGACCCTGAGATACTGATTAATCAGCACAATGTCGCTGAATGTCCAAGATGATGGTGATGATGATGATGAGAGCTCTGACCATCGTTCACACTCACTGAGGGCGATAGGCCGATAATTGATATATGAACTTTTCAGATATTTGAAGTGATAAATATTTATAGCAAAAAGAATGAAAAAAATGGTTAGTTCTGATCGGTATACTTTCACCTTACGGCGTCTTGCTCTCACCTTTGCAGAGCACCGACGTAGAAGATGCTTAAGAAACTACGACTTATGTTTGCGCAGATGTATTGAGCATACGCCAGAGGCTTCAATTTACTTATTTATTGCAGTGTGTCAGCAATGCCGAGCGGGTTAGAAAAGAACATGTACAGTCGTCATCAATAAGACTTGCAACGCGCTGGCTGTGTACGAAGTCACCCAAGTCTAAACAATGACAGCGAGAAACGTCAAATTGGTTCAGAGAGTGCCAATAGTCCAGAAAGCGGAATTCCACAGTTTTGTTTTATGTGTACAAGCCACTTTGCGATGCCCGCCCCATTTTAAATAGACAGAGTGTTGTAATTCATATTCAGCGCAATGGTACCGTTTAGGCTGGATAAAATCAGGGTGTAACAAAATTGATATTGCCTACGTGATCGGAAACTGCGTCTTTCAGACTGCACAAGTTTACAAGAATCTTACGCTTCGATGCCATGTGAAGCTTCGAGACCAAAGCTGAGAGTAAAAGTAGGCGTCATTGTATAAACTGTGTGAAATAAATTATTCCTTCTATTTGAAGAACATTTCCTAGCTTTTTACGTGAGAAAGCAATGCCCATTTGTTTATCTTCGCTGAAATTACTTGTGCTTGAAAGGACAAGTACACCAAAACTAAACAGAACACGATATATATCTCTAATCAAGTAGCTCTAGACACAAACAACAAAGGTGGGTGGAACAATTAAACGTGGCAGATTACCAGCTTCGGACGTTCCAGGCCGTTGTTTTCTTGAGCGATGGCTCTCATTTTCAAGGAGAGGGAAAAAAAAAAGGTTTCTAGAGTGAAATGTTCCGAGCAGTACCCGGTATCACCCTGAGGTAGTAGGGCTTCCTTTTCTAGTAAACCTCTAGATTCGTCTGTCCTCTTGGCTGTGGCGAAAAGTTGTCGCTCGTCTTCCAGTTCCTCAAGGGCAAGATTCCCATCCCAAGATTCGATTAGGTGATCCGCGTTTGAAAGCAAACCCTGTTGTGTCGGTTGGTTTTTTTTTTCCTCCAATATGCTCCACAGCGCTGTAAAGCAGGGCGTGAAAGACATTGAACATCTCGTCGTCTTTCCGGTGGTCATTTCTAGCTATTCGTTTGTTTACTAAAATCTGTTTTGCAAGAGTTGTCCTCGGTCATACGTTATATAAGACAACGAAAGAAAGCTTTCTCCAGGGACTCGTTACATTGTTATACGCGATGGAATGAACCTAGCAAAACAAACGCTTGCGTCGGGAATCTGAAGCTCGAATTTCTCCGCTTTCTTTCATCACACAATGTAGTGGTGGAAACATTCTCCCAGGAAAACATCGAAACATCCCGTTGAAACCCATGCTTCCTGTTCAACGCTTTCACCAACAAATATAGGTAGTACGTTTGAATGGGCTTGTTTACCTGCGGGCAGGATGTGTGCATCGGCTCTTTGTTCAGCTGAAAAGCGAAGAATGTTTTTATCTATACGGATGTTAGGGGTCATGGAGCATTTCGCTTCCCGTCATACACTTTTGAACGGGCTTACGCTGCTTCACTAAAACTTCAGCACTTTCAGAAATAGCAATGAAGCTTTTGAAGGAGCTTCAAACTGGAATGGTTTTCCTTACGGTGTTAAGTTTTACCTGTGTAAGCAGGCATTGGAAGCAAAAAAAAAAAAACCTTGTGAGCTGTCATGTGGTAACGTTATTACATGGACGTGCGCACTGGAAGACCCCAATATCTGTAGTAGACGTTCGACCTCACGATTGTACGCAACTTTATTCAGAAACCACAATTCAGTATTAAATCATTAAAAAATATATAATTTGCATAGCGCTCATTGATACCTGAATGTGTTGAGTCTGGCACTTCAAATGCTATCGCTGGTTCTTTCCAGCGGTGAATGCAGTAAATCGCGTAGTCTATGGAAATGTTGAGTGATTTATGTGTGTACCCTAATGTTATAAAACCATCATATGATTATGAGAGACGCCGTAGTGAAGGGCTCCGAAAATTTTGACCCCCTTCTACGGACATGATGACATGTTTTAGCGGGAAATGCCTTCTCTTTTCGGAGGCGGTTTTGAAGTGACCTTGAGCCAAGTGTCAGTGCACTTGAAACTGGGCACCCGAGGAGCTCAACGAGATAGTCCGAGCATTGTGGCGAGACATCTGCAACATAACCCCACTGCCGGCGCAAATGTTTTTAAAAAGTGAGGTTTTTCAGTCAACCATTTGCACAGGACCGCATTCATACCACTGATGCGATACAAAGAAGTCCAAAAAAATACGTAGCTTCGTAGTTGTCACTATCTTTTCACAATATCACCTCAGCTGCAACTCCTCGTGCGCCACAACAGAATTTGCGATTTGTGCATGCGACGTTCTAGAAGCAGAGAGTGCACTATAAACTTGCTCTTACAAAGACCGGTGCATATTCTGCGTTTTTTTAGACGTGAGAAGCATACGACTGAAATAGGTGCCGCAAGAGGCGAAGATTTTGCCGGATTTCTCGAAAAAAGACATCACGATGCTTTCGATGCACAAGCCTGCTGCCGCATTTTGGCTGAATGCGTGGCATGTTCTTTGTTCGTGGACATTTCATGGTGGCATTTACTGGCTACATTACAATTCGACATTTCATGCTGACGTCTTGCTCTCGGTTACCAGAGAGGGTGCCTTATTTCTTTTTTGCTCATGGATCATGTTAGGCATGTTTGTTTTTAACGTAGACTGAATTTGTTCGTTACTTGAAGACGAAAAAAAATAACGCGCACGCACTAAAGTTCCAAAACTTCCACTTATGTGTGCACTTTGGCACACGAAACTTTCACATATGAAGGCTATTCAGGCACTGTACTTAGCACACTACAAATTTAGGTCCTCTCTTGTTCTTTAGGGGCAAAGCTCTTTATAGCGGCACCTGTTCGTCCGTAGTAGTAGTGTGTAAACCAGTCCTTACATTTTTTCCTCCAAGGTGGTGCCGGGGGAAGATTTTTCTGTGCGTTGTTGAACAATAAAAATTTGCAGCGTGTGCGTTAACTAAAAGCCGAATTCTCCTGTCTCTCATTCGCCCTTAGCAGCCATTGGCATGTACATAGAGCACTATCTTACAATAAAGGGTTGCTACGTTATACTGGCTGGGCGTAACCTCGAAAGGTTTAGCGAGAGTTGGGCCGCAGTGCCATCAATACAGTGAATTATTATATACCATGAACTCGAGGTGGTTATAGTTGGGAAGTACACACGAAGCGCAAGCTCTAAGAAAGTGTGCGTGTGCCTCCTCTCGTTCAGTCCTTGGAATGTCTGCTCGATGACGGCGCTTCTATATGAGGAATATATCATGAAAAGATGCGAGATGGTGGCACTTGGAGTGTTGAATAGGTGGACGAACGGACACACAGACAGATGCATAGACGGACGCATGGATGGCTGCACGGACGGATAGACGCATCGACTGACGCACAGATGGACGTGCGGACGCGCGAACAGACGCACGCACGGATGGGCGAATAGACGCATGGACGGTCACACAGACGAACGCATGGACGGACGGAAGCAAGAACAAATGGGATATGCTGCCATTTTTCTTTTTTCTGAGTGCTTGAGTCGGAGTATAAATGTTTACATCCCGCGTATACGCCTGCAAGGGCAAAGACAGCCGCTGCTCTCTGGATATTAATAGCAAACAAAACATATGTATTCATTCAACAAAAAGTGCGTTTTACAAGCATGATAAGGATGATTTACTGCATATTTCATCGCTATGATGAGAGTAGAGCAAGATATTGTTAAAATAATAAACTGATATCAGGACGTCGCAGCATCGTTCGCTATGTGCCCTGCGTTTTATCGCCGCATTGTTTATTTATTCAATATATCAGGCTTGTGTATGAAACAATTGGGAGGAAAGTTATTGGGATCGCATCAGGTTTAATACAACATTGCAAAATTTTCTTAGTCTATGACTTTCGTTGATCTTATAATTACAAACATTTATGGTATTCCTAAAGACATGATAAAACGTATTCTATTTGGACATTTACGAAGTTAGGTTACTCCGTAGTTTATTTTGCAATTGAGAAAAATGAACCTGGTGAGCTGACTATAGGTTCCAAGGCTGTAGTTCACTTTCCACTCATGTAATTGTGTGTGCTGTGTTCCATTTGAGGATGTTAACTTCACCAAATAGCATTCAAAAGCCTCCAGAAGCAGATAATTGGATTTGTTCCTTGAAATTAGAACCCGGTCATTGTATCCAATACTTTTCGCGCACCAAGCTATAAGTAAAATATCGGTAATTTTATTGTGAAAACTAACAAACGATATTGGAATCTCGACAGAGTCCTTGCAATGAATAGGAGGACACGTGGATTACACTAGCTAGGGAGCCGTAGATGCAGGAAAGCTGAGAGAGTTTGACAAACGTCTCTATTTCTTCACTAAGTAACAAAAGTTCTCCGAAGTACTGCGCAAAATATCTCTCTTAGTCAATTGCTAAAGCAAAGTTCTACAAATTCCTTTCTGTGTGCCAGGTCTTGTGTCGTGTGTGATTAATGGTAAAAGGCGTTTATACAGAAGTATACAGCAGAACGTGTCCAAAATTGACAGAAAGTATAACTCGGATTATTGTCGGTGCGGTTTCTATTTCCTCACTCATCATTGGCATGACCGACCGAAAGATCATACTGTTGCTTTGTGCCTTAGTTAGATATCGTGAAACATCTTGACCTCTTAAAGCTCCTTGACCGGAACTGAGAAAAAATATGACTGCTAGCTAGTAACGCTTCGTCTGCACTCTTATCATTTTTGCATGTAGACCTTCAATCAGATCAATTGCTCTTGGTCATTAAAGCGTTATTTTTTAATCCGAGGGACCTACAGCCGGGCAGTAATACATCTGAACAAATTTCGCTGAAGCACTTAATGTGAATAAAACATTTATGTGAATAAAAACCACAGCGATTGTTTTGAATGACCCACACACATTAGGACAAACGCAAGAAACACGTGACATATACCTTTTTCCTGTTGCCGGAAGTTATGCGTATTTATTTATTTCGTTCATGGTACAGCTTCAGTTTTAATCTGAACTATGTGCTTCGCATATAAGGAGGTCAGAGATAAAATACGATGATAGCTTTAAGTAGCAACAGCGAAGAAAAAACTTTTAAAGAAATATTGGTCATCTTCTCTTCTGTGGGTAGTCTGTACGTGCGCTCACAAACTCCTACATGTGTACAGTTGTACCCCACGTCCATAAAACGTTCTTTTTCTGTGACGCGACTAAAAGCAGTACCATGTTTCGAGCTGCATCAAATATGAGGTGACGCAAGGTTCACAGAGAAAAAATCACGTGGGCAGTCTCTGTAGCGATAGAAGGCAGAGTTATAGCATTCGACATTAAGCATGCAACTAACAAAAAATATTACAAATTGTACGAGGCACCGACAAGTCTAAACAGGAATCGATTTGCCAAGATTTGGTGAGTATGGTACTAATATATAGGTACCGAGACAGTTGTTTCTTTGTTTATTTTATATTTACAGGAGAGAATCGCACTAGATTATGCATGTCACGGCATTGTGAAATTTGATCTAGCAAGTAAACTGTGGCAATCAATAAAGCTGATGGTTGTGAAACCAGCGTTCCTATTTCAGTCCGGAACGCCACAAAAAATTAACAAAATTGTCTCAGATTTCTTTAGGAAACTTGCCTCGGATTTCTTTTTACGCTTTCAAACAAACGAAAAAGAATTGCTTTAGAGAAACTACAAGCAAGTACTCGTGTTTTAATTATTGTCATTGTTTTTAATAAGGTGACCAAATGTGAGCAAAGTACTTTGACAATATATTTGACATGAACTCGCTCATGGTTGATTTCTTCAGTCTGGACATGGTGTTAATATAAACGACAAAACACATCGGAAGCAGTGCCTCATCTAGCATTATACTTGAAGTAGATATCATACACGCAGGAAAGGTTGCGTCTTTAAAAACTTATCTTAAGATTACAATGAGCTGGCTTGTGAAAGAGCATGAAGGTGACCAGGACAGTATATTGTTGGAACGTCGCGCCGTTCTTGTAGAGAAATACAAGTGGTAAGACTTCTAACACAGAATAAATTACTTTTTAAGGTTACGTTATTGACGTTAATCTTTCACCGCCTACTAAACTGTGTCAAGTGCATTCAAGCAGGTTTCAACAGACTCAGATGTTGCTGCTAAACTCAATACCTTACTCTTATAAGTACAGCCGTGTACCCACTACAAGTGCTCTGTGCAGAACTCGCATAAAGGACAAAACTCGTTGGCTTTCGTCACACGTCATGATATAGGCATAGACAAGCACGCAAACTGGTAGTCAATCTACCGTTAAAGCCCCCCTTAGAGAGAGCAGGGTGAAGAGTCTCGATCAGTGGAGCGGAAAGTTGGAGCGATTTCTCAAGTAACCTGACCTCAAGAGACGGAAGAAAGCACATGCACTTGCGGGGGCATCTTTCGCTATGTTTTTTTTTCCTTTTTGCATAAGTTTCTTCTGAGTTATGAAAGTACCTGAAACGAAAACGTTAACAGTGCATTAAGGAGACAAACATTCTGCACAAGTGGATGCGCTGATTATTCGAGTAAATAACAAAAAAGGCAATCGCGCAGCTCCTCCTTTATGAGGATCCTTTTTTAGGCATCTGACTTCCATGTTTATGTCCGTTGTTTTGTTGTCGGTCCATGGTTTAGGTATGCGGCAATTAAATTCGGAAATAAATGCGGCACATCTACGAGCCAATTACCTGTTTGAAAGTCTTAAGTTTCGTGCTTTTATTCACGACAAAGGCTTGATCACTTTAGAACACGTTTATTGTAATTGCTAGGTGAGTCCAGCTGCAAGTTTGTTTTTCGCATTGTACTGCACTGGAAGGTTTATTGAACACAACGCTGATAAACAAATATATACTTCTTTTGGAATACATTTCGAAGCCATGAATATTCAGGCATAAGCCAACAAACACACCGCGAACAAAAAATAGCAAAATAAATTGTAAACATCTCTCATTTTCTCGCGTGGACATTAGTATCGACTAAACGTCCGATATCCTGCTGACCCTTGACTAATGCTCTGCATGCGATGAGACAAAATTGGAAACCGGATAAAGGAAAAGTGGATTGATGTCACGATGGAAATATGAGTGCCATGCCACCTTTGCTTTGGTGATGGTAGACGCCGGGGATCAATAAATCGATGTGCAGCAAGCCCGCGATACCAAAAGAGACAGAGGCACAATGTATATATCAAGCCCGTGATACCATTTGGGGATGGGGTAGAATATATATACAAACACCCATCGATACTGTCATCCATCAAAGGGGATCTAGCCAAAAAGCCATAAAGATATAACCGAAGCCACATATTTCACCATTACGTGTCACACTGCTTGCGAAGACGTGAGTGTAGCGCTGCGGTCAAGGCACTGACAAAACATCAGGCCGAACAGCATTTCGCGTGTAAGCCACATTGCTGCAAGCATAGGTTGAACAGTCCTTAGTCTCATAGAAAAGGTGCAGCGCTTATTTTAATGACGAACATGACTTTAAAGAAAAGCGGCAAGCAGCGGCACTTACTTCTCTACTTCCTGCGCCTTTTCTTCAGTATTATGTCCCCACAGGAACACCTCGCGTGTTGTTTCTAGCGTTGCGGTCGAAGCAGTAAATATAGACGGATTGCAATGAAGGCAAGTGCCGTATATTTTGTTCACAATTTTTGTCCTTAGAAGAATGAACGAGGATTCATCGCTCTAAACATTCATGGCGTCGCCATCGATATACTTGGATAGAAGCTTAATATGCAAGGAAGCTTTTCCCGTTTTTACAGGCCGTCTGTCTGCTTGCCGAGGATATCTTGTTGTTGCACAATCTTGGCAAGCTGTGCAAGTTGCTTTTAAGGCTGATTGAGGACGCAGTAATGCATGAAGAAGAGACTGCTTGCTAGCGTGTACAATACACCATAATACTTTTGTACTTTTATAAATATACTGACATCGGTAGTTTACGACTTCGAGCACCCAACTTACTTGAAATCAGTGCTTTTATCTTGATGGCTTAACTGTGGCTAATACCATCCCTTCATAAAACTGGGGTGTGGCTTTCTTTTACGATGCCGTGAGATTGCTATCTTTGAAGAAGCACTTTAGAGACACGGAATGCTAAGCTGTTAAACAAATTTACGTTTCTTGGCGGCGATGTGGTCGTTCTTATCTCAAGTGGCAGCGTAGTGATCCTAACCGCCATATTCTAGAACGTCCCTTCACTCAACGCTTCACCTTCATATGAGAAAGCCGATGGGAGCTCCGTCTCTAGGCACGGCAAGTCACCGCGTATCAGCGACAATCTGCTGCGATTCTTGAGCAGCGCAGCGTCATTTTCAGCCAAGTGGTGGCGCAGTGCTACACTCTGTCAAGTGAAGGGTGGAAGTCGAGTCGAGGAGCGTTTGAGAATACGGGGGTGAGAAAATCGTTAAAAGCAAGCATTCAAACAGATCTGCGTGTGTCGCGCATCCCTCTTTGACTTGTCGTGCGTTGTTCGTCACAAATATTACCCTGTCGGCAATGTGTAGTACATGTAACTGTTTACTAAGCAACGTACACAAGCCAGTAAAGTTAGTCGTTTCTTAGAATTACCTGAATAGAATCCTCACTTTCTATTTTCAGATGCGAATTGTAACGTGGCATGGAGAAAAGCTTATACTCGATTATTTTAGAGCGCTGATGGATGAATGCGTAGGTGAATAGATGGAAGACTTTTGTTGAGAGTCTCGAGAAACGCAGTGTGTCAATTAAAAATTATTCACTAGACAACTGAAAACAATAGAAATCCTTCACGAATTTGGACCAATCCAGACGGGATAGCTCCTTTGCGACCGTTTTGAAGCATGCAGCCCAGTGCAAACAAATTAATCGAGAGGTATTGTGCAGGATACAGAGCAGCGGAATGAAAGTCGTAGAAGTCAATATGGCATGTGCGGAGTGACATATATATCCTTCTGCAATAGTATCCACTCTCAAGCCAGTGGTATAGTTACAACAAAAACATGAAAGACGTCACGCGCCGGACATGGTCACTCAAAAATTCTCGTCGCGAAAAAAAAAGATAGAGAGTTCTGAGGATATTGGTTCTCGCCGATTGTTTCGGAGATAAAAGATGCGGAACGGTGCGGATCACGGGAGACGTATATTACCTCTGGGCTCGCTCTCGAGTTCATTACCTTTGGTGGAACTCCAAAATAAAGGAACACGAGGTGCTTGATTAGACAAGACGCGGGGAATGCCAGCTTGCAACCACTGGACCCTTCCCACGTTAGGTCGGGCAAACCTAGCTTGACAACTGCGTTTTGGAGTCAATGAATGGCTCATATTTGTTATTTGTAACCAGTGCCGTACCCGCTACCCGTGTTGATTCTCGCCAAAATAGTTAAGGAGAAATGGGCACAATCGAAAATGTTTTCTCCTCGAACCTAACGTGTTCTCGTCAAATCATCTAATGGTTAACTTTATAGAAACTCATTGACACGTTCGGTGCCTCAAAAAGCATATTGCTTCTTCTCCGACAAAGTGATGTATTTTAATCTGTATCTCTCAGGTTTAGCGTGATGCTTGATTCCTGTGTTTTGATATTTTGGCATTCTTGCTGGTCTGGTTTTTTTTTTTTTGCTAACCAGTCTAGCTAGTTTTGTATCTGATGCTTGCAAATAAAGAATCCAATTCAAGTAGCCTCTCAGAACGATTTTATACTTAACGTCGTGCGTGTGTGCCCATGTGTGTGTATTAGTCTTTTTTTCGCTTTTAATTATATATCTCTCTCTGTCTTCTGTACAACCCCTATTTCCCATCGCAACGCATGGTAACAGCTTGGTTACTTTTACCAGGTTAACCCACCAGCGTTATCATTTTATCTATATTTCTTTCTTTTAATTTAAATCAACTTCATCCTATAGTACTTCTGTTTCATGTAAGCAACAAGCTTTCTACGCACCACGTAAAATTTCTTCTGGCAGGCATAAGAAATGGCACCGACAACTTTATAGCCCTGCTGAAATGTTGTTTTTATTTGTGTGCCTGCTTATTTTATGTGCAAAAATTTGTTCAATTTATTGCGTAAATGATTGCCTGAGTAGAGCATTAGTCGCCTGATACATGTATCACTCATTTACGAAGTTGTTCAGCTTAACCTTTCTGTATGATCATTTTGTTTCAAAAGAAGCTGTTTTTTCTAGTACGTGAATTAAAGAATGAAGATGCAACTCCAGGTTTTTTTTACCTATCAAAACGCATTGATAACTTTAGTAAAACTTGAGGTTAGGCTAGTTCGGGCACGTTAGGAGCAAATGACGCTATTTCCTACTGACTCCGATTGAGGCGAAAATGCTGCAGGCCCGTGTGCTCAGATTTGGGTGCACGTTAAAGAACCCCGGGTATTTTAATTTGCGGATCCCTCTACTACGGCGTCTCTAATAATCATATGGTGGATTGGGACGTTAAACCCTATATATCAATCAATCAATCAATCAATCAATCATTCAATCAATCAATCAATCCTACTGGCTTTTCTTCCCCGGTGGTTCGCGTCATTGTCTAAAAGCATTTAGATAATTATTACATCAGTATGTGCGCAAAACGTCCTACAATTTTCTGTACCTTCTCAATGGAACATTGACGCTTTCATATGAAAAAAGTGGCACGAAACTGCAAATAACATACCATGACAGCCAAACTGAAAGCGTCGGACTCGTTAAACAAATAAAACATGCACGAAAAATAAACCTTCAACTTCGCATCGGTACACAAAGAAAATCGAAAATGCGGAATTAAATTTTGCCAATTTAAATAAATATTTTTTTATATTTTCAAGCGAGAGACAGAAATGTGGTGTTTGACTCAATTTTACTTTGCATATGTGACGTTTAAGTTTTATCTCAAGTTGCTTCTTCGTCATGTTTTTGCAACAATGCCTGTTTCGAAATTGACCAACACTAGTATTGACACAAAAGCATCTATCATATTTCTGAGCGCTGAAAAAGCCCATACTTGTTGAAACAAGAACAAGAACATAAAAAATGGTTGGTAGCTTCTGAGTAAAAATAAAGTTTTGTGTTCTGATTGAGTCAGAGCAAATGTAATTGAACTGCTCTCCCTAAAGTGATTGCATAACCTAATTTTTATTCCGCAGTACCAGAGTACGACCAGTAACAGTGATATTGAGTCGGAAATATCGCACAAAAAGCTCATGGTATGTGAGGCTAAGAATCATGTCTCTTTTCCTTTCTTTTCCATACACGCTTTCAGTAAAATTAGATTCCCGTTTAAACAAAAGTAAGTAAAAGCCTTTCAAATGTCGCAGACGTGGAAGAAGCCTTACCGAGAATTGATGTTTCGTCCCTGTTCAGAGATTTGTTCTTATTTTGTTTTCCCTCGAAATGGGGCGAGTTGCGCATTCAAATTAGTTTCGATTCGAGTAGAAGCTGTGATAAACACGGCCGGGAATTTTTAAGAGCATTTCTTTCCTTTCGCGAAAAACTGACGCTAACAACAAACAAACAGATATGCAAAGAAACATGTGTTTTGGAAGATAGCTTCGCTAGTAACATTAAAAAGTGGGTTTGTAAACTCAATTGAAATAGCGCACAAATTGTGCCCTATATCTGACGTTGTAAATACTGACTTTTCAATTGTTCAGAATAAATTCGTAACAGTTTCGCCCTCTGACGCTGCTTTCACAGCATACGTACTGTTTACATATAAACGAGCATCGCTAAATTTGTAACTCATTAGAATTCCTCAACCAAAACTTTCTTCTGCGCGTTTAATTCAGGCCCCATTTTTCAGTAAGCCAGTGATATCCATGGGAAAAGCAGTAATTGTTTCTTCTCTGCCTGTAGCACAGGTTTTCCTAACCTCCAATGCCTTGCAAGTGATAAGGAGCAATGTTAAGGGACAGAAGGATGCTGTTTCTCAGTGGTGGCCTGCATGTTGTGGCCTCCGGCCGCAGCACGTGTTTTGATGATGCAGACATTCTTCATACGCTGGGTTCAAACTAGGTATAAAGTTTCAGGAACTTGCCCCTTCTGCTCGCGGCTTGTCCTATGTCGGCGGCGTGTACATCAGTGTGGCTTGTACTCTTGTGCGATCATTCTCAAGGTCGTTTTTCTGGTGATACTAACAATGCTCAGTAAATGGGGCTCCGCCCTCCAAGGCATCCGTATTTGATGGGTGGTGCGCTCACCTCTTCGAAGTGGATTTAAAAGAAAGGCAAGTGAAGATAAAAGCGGGTCGTGGTAACTCTCTCTCCCTCAGAAAGTCAACTTAATGACACCACATGAGGGATGGGTAGTGGGAGATATAAAGGAATGTGTAAGAAAAAGAAAAAAAGTAGGGTGTCAGTGGTGTTTGGTCTTGCCCATGAAGGTTTTAGCCGCACGTGAATTCGCGCCCCCTTCCAGGCGCCGGTTTTTTGTTGACTATAAGAATGCTCACTAAATGGTGTGCCGTCGCTTATGGCGGCGCACACCACTCAAGGCACGGCCACTTCCTCTCTCTTCACCGGGAGCTCACGCAATTAGCACACTTAGGCACAGCTACGCCGCATGTACAACTCACAAGCTAAGCCAGCATAGCCGTGGGCTCGCAATGCAGCTGCAGCTCGGTTTCACCGCCAAGACCCTGTGTCGACAGCCCAGGAGGCCAAAGCGAATAGGGCTGATTCGCACGCAAATATAGAGCTACGGCTTGTGTATAAAATGTGCGTCGTGTATTAAAAAAAAGGAATGAAATTCATGAAACTGTATATAGTGCATCCAGCTGTGCAATAATAAACATTGTGTGTGTAATGTATAAATAACGACGTTTGTGAAGCTATATATGATGATAGCAGATGAGTGCGGAGAATTCGAGGGTTACCCGATCATATCCGAGCAAGCTCCTCTATAGCATAATTCACTTTCTGGATGTGGCGGTGATTTTTTTAGGGGCGGAGCTCCTTAAAGCGGCACCCGTTCGTCCCTCGTAGTAGTGCGTAACATGTCGTACGCTTTGGCCTGCAAGGTGGTGCCAGTGGGAGATTTCTCCTGTGCGTTGTTGAACAATAAAAAATTCGCACCACGCGCGTTAACTAAACGCCGAATTATCCTGTCTATCATTCCCCATTAGCAGCCAGTGGCGTGTACACTGATCTGACAAGAAAGGGTTGCTACGTTATACAGGCTGGACGTAACCTCCTTGGTTTTAAAAAGGTTTAGCGAGCGTTGAGTCGCAGTGCCATGAATACAGAGAACTAGTATATACCATGAACTTCAGGGGGTTAAAGGTGAGAAGTAGACACGAAGCGCAAGCCGTAAGAATGTGTGCGTGTGCCACCTCTCGTTGTATCCTTGGAATGTCCGCTGGATGGCGGTACTTCTGTATGCGGAATATATGATGAAAAGATGCGAGATGGTGGTACGTGGAGTGTTAAATAGATGGACGAACGGACACACAGACATGACGAACCGCATGGATGGACGCATTAACGGACGCAGGGGCGGATGAATGGACGAACGCAGGGATGGACGCACGAACAGACGAACGCGTGGACGGGCGGATGGACGCACGGATGACCACACAGACGGACGCATGGACGGACGGAAGCAAGAATGAATGGAGGGACGGATGCTTCGCCCCACTCTCCATCATTCACCCGGTGGATATGCTGCCATTTTTTTCTTTATAGTTGGCCACAGGGACCACCGAAATGTTCCTGAGCCGGTTTCGTACACTCAAGTATTTTCAAAAATCAATCGGCTTCCGCCATAGTCCAAGCCTGCAAGAAGAACGCGGCTGTCTCAAATAAACTATGCAGCACTCCACCGCTGTGCCTAATAATATTGTCTCTTCGCTCGGGTTGGTTCACATTCTTTACGCCTAGAAAAATTTTTTGCAGGGGAAGGGGCTGAAATGGAGAACTACGCAACTCAGCTGTTTCTAGTATACGCAGTCTCATCTCGACCATACCACACAATTAACTACTTTCTCTTATCAGACACAAACGCACTATCGTCTGTATGTCACGCTGATGGCGTTTTTTGAGGTTATGAAATGAACGGACGAGGACGAAATGTCTTTTTCAGAAGTGTCTTTTTCAGTTTATTGAGAGAATGGATGAACAAACTTCTCAGGATTTTCGAGATGGACAACCGCTACGTCAGGCAGTGGCTAGGAAATGTGGGACCACCTCAAGCGGCACAGACAGTGAGGCAACGGAGCTCTACTCCAACGGCTTCGAGTCATTGGATGACGACTACACAATCATCATGAGCCACAATGCAAAAAGGAGACTGCTCCGAACATCGTCGACGGTGAGCTTATCCACCGTGCAGGCTACCACGCAGCGTTGGCCGCACACTATAATCTTCACGACTGCGGACCCTTCAGCCAACCTACGGCGGCTTAACAGGCAAGTCCTCTCTGCATACCTCGAATGACTCGCTCCAAATGAGATTTAAGACGTGAGGATCAACTCACGGAAGAATGTTCTGGCAGTTGATGTTCTACACCGTAGTACTCTGCAAAGCCTACAAAACATCTCGGAATCGACAGAGTCACAGTTAAATCAGTGATCCCCACTGACGGTAAAGGCAGTGTTGGCGTCATTTATGACGTGGACATTTCCATTCCCGCTGACAATTTTCCAATCTTGATAAAGCCAACTACAGACGACATCCTCTTCAAGCACATCGCAAGGCTTGGTCAGTCACGCTGCCTGAAGATTGTTTTTGAGGGAGACAGTCTTCCCCCACATGTCAACATTGTCTACGTTCGCCACCAGGTCCGTCCATACATACCGAAGCCCCTACAATGCTACAGATGTTTCAAGATGGGACATGTAAAAGGAGTATGTATCTGCAATGTCGTGTGCCCGCGGTGTGCCGAACCTCATTCAGAAGACACCTGCCACGCAACAGCGTTTAAATGCGCCAACTGCCACGGCGCTCATAAAGCATCGTCTAAAGATTGTCCGTGAGTTCGAAATGAAGGTGCGGTGCTGAAACGCATGGCGCACGACAATTCAATGAACAGAGAAGCCGCTGCTGTTGTCAGACGATAATTATAGCTCGAGAACAAAACGACGACACGGAGACAAGAAGGACACTTGTCTCTGTGTCGTCGTTTTGTTCTCGCGCTATAACTATCGTCATGTCATACTAACTAGCCCAAGCTGCCACACTTCTAAGCTACTGTCAGGCGACGTCGGCGTCACCGCAGATCATAACAAAACGGGACATCTGCCGATAAAGACACGTCATCTCAAGCAAAAACAACTGGCCCCCCATCATCAAGCTCTGCGATGGCGGATACATCGAAAACAAAAGCAGGGTCAACACTCCCACCTCGTGAAGAGTGGCCATCTCTTCCATGAGCACAGCCTGTTTCAGAGGTGCATCGAAATCCGCCAACCTCGCAGCCCTCACGAACCACTGATGCAAAGACAACTGAGGATCGCCAGGTCATTAACATGTTTCAGACCCTTATGAGCTCAATGCGCATGCTCCTAAGCAACATGAACACCCCGTCAGCGCAGAGCGCACTCCAGGTGCTGGACAGTTTGAGTCCGGTGCTTGCAGCTCTAAGGCAAAACGATGGCCCGCAAAAAGTTATACTTTCGAGAGGACGTGAAGAACGCATCTGTCCTTCAGTGGAATGCAAGAGGGCTTAGGGCGCGTATGTCTGAGTTCCGGAAATATGTATTCACGAACCAGTTCTCATAATTGTGATTTGTGAACCGAACCTGTGAGCTCACATGAGACTGTCTGGATATGAGTGCCTTATGCCTTCTACCAACGGAAAGCACAGCAAGGTTGTTGTTTTCGTACGGCACGACTTAACCTAAGTTCATTACCTTGTACCCCCTGAAAAAGAAAATCAGTGCGTTTTTCTAACAGTAAAAAACAAGAAGACCACATTCACAATCATTGGAGCCTACTCACCTCAATCATTCGCGTAGACTGCGAGCGTTTGCGCGGAATTTTGAATTCAACTCTCCAGCCATGGGTGATAACTGGCGACTTCAATGCCCACCACTACTTATGGGGAAGCTCCAGGTTCACCACTATAGGTCGACAGTTAGTGTCTTTCGCTTCTAAATGTGAACGTATCCTCGTGAATGACGGCAGCCCTACTTATCTGCGTGGATCGGCCTATAGTAGTTGCCTGGACCTCACTTTCGTCTCACGCTCGTTCACCAGCAGAGTGCACTGGTTTTCGGATTTGGAAACAACGGGTAGTGACCACATCCTAGCATACCTGAAGATTGATGGCTTTCCAAGTCTCAAGTCCTCCAGAGCCGTCCAGTGCACAGATTGGCAAAAATACAAGTTAATTATGGAAGACTATGTTGGCGGCTCACATTTCAACCGAGATGATGCAATAAAGAGTGCCCTACAGTCCACCACGCGTTCACTTCCGGTGAGCGCATCTCGCACTGGTATGGACATTGATCTCGAGAAACTTCGAGTGATTCGTCGTCATGCAGAACGACGTATAGACGCGCGAAGTCATTTGATGATCTGAGAGTGGCCAGACGCACACAAAAGAAAATACAGCGTCACATGGACAAGTTGCATAAGCGACGATGGGTATCTTTTTTGCGAGTCTTTGGATCCCAGAAAGCTTCTGTCACTAATCTGGAGAACTGTCCAGGGTCTTCCTACAACCATTACTGAGCGCTACCCATTTAAATTTCTGGCACTTCACTTACGCTGCGAAGAAATTGATCCCGCAGATTCTTCCTGTTAAAGGATTGCCTGCGGGGCAAATTCAACTGGGACGAAGACGCCCGACTTTTATGTATCCTCACGTGATCCCCGAATGGAGTGTTCATTTTCAATGGAAGAACAAAAGGCTTTACTTGCTTCGTGTAGACGTTCTTCAGTGTAGTACCTGACGGCATCACTTACCACGCTCTGTGTCACCTAGGAAATCAAGCTCGGAAGGCACTCTTGCTGCTATACAACGACTCCTGGCAAACTGGCATGGTTCCACAGGAATCGAAGTCAAGTCTTCTGATTCCACTTCTCAAAGCCGGCAAGTTACCTTTGGACATTTCTCCTTACCACCCGATTGCCCTCGCAAGCTGTGTGGGAAAAGTCATAGAAAGAATGATTTTAACGCATCTCAAATGGTGATTAAAATTTGACGAAATATATTCAGATGCCATGTCTGGGTTCAGACGAGGCTGCTCATCAATCGACAATGTAGTTGACTTGTTGACATATGTAGAGCACTATAAGGCCTGCAAACGGTTATCTGCTGCTCTGTTTCTTGACGTGTCATACATACGTCAAGAAACATACGTGTCATGATTTTCATTTTATGACTAGTCAAATGTGTTCTTTACACAGTCATGCCATGCCATACCAAGTTTGCTATCGATACTATTGTTGAAACGGCATAAATAGCCAAAAGTCGTAGGCAGCTAGATAGATATATACGCTCAAAGTCACGGAAGTACGCTAAGCAATGCTTCGCATTAAAAAAAAACAATGAATTTTGTTTTTCACTTTCTGTTTGCGTAGCGACATCTCTTGAGTGCCCTCGACAGTTCCATGCGCTACCGCTGATCATCTTTTGTACCGTCGCCAAGGCTACAGTTTTCTTACTCTAAATTGGTTCTTTTCTCTATGGTGCGACTATAAAAAGCTCCGCATTTAGAACCAGCTCTACACCCTGCACGGCTCGTTCAATCTATAGACAAACCCGCCGAGCGTTTCTTTCCTGTCGGCCTCGACCTTGCAAGTCTCTTTTCTCTTTCTAACGCAGGAAACATACGGATCGCAGTCACAACAGATTATTCGACCCCGATTAGCCATCCCGAGACCTCTCCCGAGCAGTTGCGCTACACATGTCGCGGAATTCTTGATAGAAGACACCACCTTGCACCACGACACTCTTCGCCAACTTCTCACAGACCGAGGCCGCTACTATGTTCTAAGGTCATCGATGACCTACTTCGTTCTTGTGCAGCAAAGCACATGCTTACAACGGTTTATCATTCTCAGGTAAATGGTCTCACAGAACATTTGAACCCCACGATCACTGATACGCTCTCCGTGTATCTTTTGACTGATAATCGCGACTGGGGCACTTCGCCACTTTTCATCACTTTCACGTAAAGCACCTCCTGTTTTTATGTTCTATATGGACGAGTAACGACAGCCAACCTTGCCCTTTGACACACTCGTGCCTTGCCCGGCCGACGTGTCTAGAGCGTATGCTCGTCATGCTATCACCATAATCGAAAATGTACTTCATATTGCCCATTGACGTTTTTTCGACTGACTGCTGCACCAGAAATACGCACACGACTGCTACCACCAGAACGTCCACATTAATCCGGGTGAACTCGTTCTTCTCTGGTCTCCGTCTCGGCAGGTAGGCTTGTCTGAAAACCTTTTACCTAAATACTCCATCCCATACACTGTTCTACACAGGGTCAGTAACCTTAGGCATGAAATCTCGCCTCATGACCCTACTACGTCTCCCACATCTTCAGACGTCGTTCATCTATCCAGCGTGAAGCCGTATATTTTGTCGTACACTTTCTAGCAAGCGTCAAGTCAGCGCTTTAGCCACCACGGGCAGAGGTTGCGGTGCCGCCGTAGTGAGGGAAGTGGAGAAAAATGATGTGTTCTGGTGAAACGCAGCCGCCATACTGACTGTCACGTTATTTCTCTGTGTAAATATATAGTAAATACAATTGTGACAACATAAAAATGAAGAGGGCGCAGCGTATACGTGGGAGAAACTGTACAGTTCATTGGAGAAGGCCACTTAGCACTTTTCTATGTATTGGAAATACGCGAGTTTACCTTTTCCGGTGTGTGGGTTACGGTCGCTGTTATATCGAATATATGTAAGTAGAGTGATACATGTTTGATGAATATAAAAGCATGGCTTCAGCCACTGCAGTACCTTTGCTGATACAGAGTAACGCTGTTAAGGCCGAGAGAGCGGGTTCAACTTACTCCACGGTGACAGGAGTGCGGTCGAAATGCAAGTGCACCACTGTACTTAGATCTAGCTGCACATTAAAGACCTGTGGTTATAATAGTTCCGGGGTTGTCATTATGGCGATCCTCGTCCGAGACTACTACACCTTACCTAGAAAATCCCAGTAGTCTTAACTGGAAGTGCGGTTAGGCATATGAATAAAAAGTGGTCACTTTCAGCGGTGAATGCATGTAAGACAGGCAAACTCATTGAAAGCAACGCAAGGACGCGAACCGAACACACCACAAAAATATGGCCTTGCATGAAGAGAGAATGATTTTAAAGCCCCGACGCAGAATCCGAAAGAGCAGTGATAATCGACGCAGGAACTTTCTGAATCACATTGCTCAATGCACGCCACCGACAAACTAGAGAAAGACTAAATGGAATTAGAACAAAACAACCACGTCAGATTAAAATGACCAAGTACATCCTTTCGCTCAGCTTGAAGGCAATCGAGCGTCCCAGACCATTTTACTCGAAGAATCATTACGCACTTATCCTTTTGATTAAAGTGCGGAGCCGAAGTTCTTTTTTCCCGGGGCTCCTAATTGAAGTGATTACCATCTTTTTCTTCAAGAGAATTAAGAAGGGAGCAGCGCGTTTCATTAGCAATACGTGAATATGAAATTCCTAAGATAAAGAAGAATTTGAAAATTGGGAGAGCATTGGTAATGAAGTTAGGGATTATGAAAAGAGCTTGGATATTTGTTCTTGCGGCTTTTTATGTAATATTTATTGTTATTGAGTCCTAATCAAGCCAACGTTCACTCGTTTCTGCTACGTGAAGATGAAATTCACGTGTTTTTGTTGAGGTGCGGTGCTGGCCGCCTCACAGCAACAGCAGATGTGAATGGTATCAGCTGAAATATAGTATCCAAGCTGGTTACCCTTGAAGGCTGGATGTTTGGGAACGTTCTTGGAGGATTACCTCAAGGGAAGCCTTGCATTTTAGGGAGAACAACAAAAATAGAAGCTGCCACTCACCAGTATTGTGTTTTCAATTGAAGCCTTTTTTTTCTTTGTATTCGCAGATTTTGATGAGGGTGCCATCCGCGAGAGAAATCCATCGACATCGAGCGTAAAACGAAAGAAAAGAAATCGGACACTCAAAGGTACGCTGGTCACATTTTTAAGTACGATATTGTGCTTGACGCCGAGGTTCACCAAGACTTCGTGACGTATTTTCGTTTCGGAAGTGACGACGAAAACGTGCCCACAATGAGATGGCAAAAAATAACCTTAAGAAAAAAAGCTCTGCCTACGGTATTCGAACCACTAGCCTCTCGAGCTACCACAACCAATGCCGGGCACGCTATCCATACGCTGCTGCCCAAATATCGTAAAGTCCTTATAGAACTCAAGTCCTTATAGAGTACGGGCGGATGACGGTTGAACACCGCCGTTGTGTCATCACATGACTGCTGAGAAAGTGTGAGGGGTAGACGCAGCAGTTGGCACAGTTTTCAGGCACGAACAGATGGACAGTTTAGCACCGCGAGTACGAGCCATTGAAGGCTTTTGCTTTAAAACAAGCCAATCACACAAGGATATTCACAGGTTTACCATCGAAAAAATTGCAAGTGCCACTTTCTTAATCTCATATTGTGACTGTAAGGTGCAGCTTTACTGTCACAATACATTATTTTCGAAGTTTTCGGAGCTGCGTTACGACTCTAAGACACTGATTTTTAAGCCTTGAGATGCATTATCAAATGCGAATGCCAAGTATCGGCTTCGGTGAAACCACTGTCTCTCGTTGCCACAATCAACACGAGTGATGCAAGAAAACCACCACGTGATGACGTCACCATCTTGTAAATGGTGTTACCAATCACCCGAAACTGGGGAACGTCAATGTGATGACAGACAACGTGATTTGACATGTTGGCTTCATAACATGAGAACATCGTTTGGTAGGGCCAAGCAGTGCTAAACTATGTAAGTGTGGTAAGCTTCAAATGCCTACAATAACGAAATCGGCGCGCAGATCAATGCGAGGCGCGGAAAACTTTCATAGGAGGGTAGAGCCAATCATTGCTATACTAAGAGAAAAAAAAGAAGAGCGCTTTTGGCGGCAACGAGTCTTTTGAGAATGCGTAAGGTATTCTTCCAGTTTTATTTCTTTCAGGCAAAAGTAAATTGACTAAGCAATTGTGCTCATCCCACAAAACACCACGAACACATGTGCGCCGTAGGCAATGCACACTTAATGATCTGATATGTGGGGTTTAATGTCCCAAAACCACCATATGATTATGAAAGACGCCGTAGTGGAGGGCTCCGGAAATTTCAACCACCTGGGGTTCTTTAACGCGCGCACAAATCTGAGCACACGGGCCTACAACATTTCCGCCTCCATCGGAAACGCAGCCGCCGCAGCCGGGATTCGATCCCGCGACCTGCGGGTCAGCAGCCGAGTAACTTAGCCACTAGACCACCGTGGCGGGGGCAGGGAACACCAATAGAGGTTACTAGCTTTTCGCCACCACTGCATTCCTCAAGCTGAACAAAATGTTTGCATTTCTCACCGCGTACCTACATCATCAAAATTATGAATCTAAGCTCAAGCTCAGTTAACCTCGGTGAATCGTGGCTATGGTGCTTAGCTGTAGACCTGAAGGTCGAGCGTTCGATCCCAGCCACGGCGGTCGTATTTCATTGGACGTGAAGTGGTAGAAGCCCGTGTATTGTGCTGTGTGGGTGCACGCTCAACACCAGATGTTCCTAACTTGCGAAGCCCTCTACCACGGCGTCTCTCGGAATCATATTGTTGTTTCGGAACTTAAAATTCCACTGATTGTTATCAATTCCGAATGCAAGGTTTCTTCACGAATTCGCATTTCAAGTGAGATGATAACATTATGTTGTATTCGTTGATATTAGTGCATGTACTTCTTAGTGGTCTTACTACGACCGAACCAATTTTTTTCCTCCTAGTTTCATTTTTGTCATCTAAAGCCACATTCCACGTCATCCAGGGCATGGCACAAGCGTTGAAATTAATGAATCCACAGTTCGCTAGCATCATCCACCATTTCACAACCTCCAGCCGCCTCCCTTCTTTGTCATCGTTGTTTCGCCACTCCGCATCCTAATTTCAGCGCTGCATGGCAGCCCTCACTGCATGCCACCATAAGAGCTAGACAAACAACCAAGGATGCGGACACACACTGAAGTAAGGGGTGATTACAATTTTATGAAGGGCCGTTTGTCACAGTTACGACCTGTCCGAGCAGTTCGCGGCCACGCAGGGCAGCTTGTGTGAATGGCCATTGCTTGTACGTGACGGGAAACAGTCTCCGAGAAAAATTTTGAAATATACTTTCTTTCCGCGAACGATGAAGGAGAGGGGACACATCGCTTAATAAATGTCATATGAATGGTGCAGTCCTGGTCAAAAGTTTCTAGGCTCTGTTTCCCTAGAAACACATGAAATAGCGCCCTGGGAACTTTTGACTTCCCCTGAACGTAGCCATGACACTAAAAGCCATATTACGCTGTTCCTATGAATGCGCGCGATCAAGTTCTTACAGTGTAGATACTAAAGATTTCCACGTTTGTAGCTTTGAAATCTGCTTTTGAAAGCACACACGTGTTTTTCAGAAATTAGGCGACCACCGCAAAGTTACTATTCAGCTGGCAAAGTGCTGCGGGTCTTGTACGCCTCCCACTTTAAAAACTAATCACTTTTTTTCTCACTGTTCTTAAAAGAACGAAGAACAATAAATTCTGCAAAGGTTTAACTTCCGGAAGTGTGTTTATTTATCAAATCAATTTAATTTTAAGTATTGGAAAAGTTATGTTTGACTTATGACATCAGACTGTATAGCCCATAATACCTGCTGGGAAGGGGTCTGGGGAAAAGGGGCACTTTTTCAAGGCCTTAAAAACACTAATTTTGATTATTTACTGTGCGTAAAGCATAAAGCTATACCCTAGTTTTGAGGTGTGGCGGCCCTAAAGCACCCCTTCCTCTTGGCTGCTGGCCTGTACAGCACTCATTTAATTTGCCCACTCTTATTTCCTGAAAGGTGAAGAATGACCTTTCTACACCAATGGTAAGTCGTTTTTTTTAGTTTTTATTGTTATATATATATAAGAAATGACACAACCATCGCGACTGCAAACATTTGGGAAAATCTTGAGCTTCAGGCGACAGGCGAAAGCCTTCCCAATCTTAAGCATCGCATCGCTTTTTGGCAAATAGAAACCATGCTGAAAGTAGATGTGTACTGTAATACGAGCGCTGTTCTGCGTACTGCTTCGTGTTTTTCGGCATGCTTGTTGTGTAAAGTGACATCAATTTTTCTTGCTTCTTTTTCTGCCACGATTAGGAGCTTTCTTTCTAATTTAATTTGTACATGCTACTAAAAATATTGGCATGTGGTCGTGACGTCCACGAAGGCAGCAATCGGCGTGTCCAAGTTTCGGTTTCCTGGACTTGTGACCGGGAAACCGAAAATCTAACTCCACCAACAATGCACGCTATGCACCAACACACTGATAGCGGCGAACAGGGCGTCGGGTGTCGATGAAACTGATCATCGTTGGGGACACGCCGTTTTTAGTATACGTGACGCGCTCAGCTGTCAAGCCTTATCACTGGCGGCCGCGCAAGCTCTGAAATAGCCTTGGGTGTTCGCGTCCTGGGCACCATTATAACAAAATTGTTCACTACAAACGTGAAGCTACTCGAACTCTGACCCCCATATTCTAGAACGTCCCTCCACTTAGCGCCTCACCTTCACTTGAGAAGGCCGATGGGAGCGCCGTCTCTAGGCAGAGAAAGTCACTGCATGTCAGCGATAATATGCCACGATTCTTGAGTAGTGCAGCGTCACTTTTAGCCGAGCAGCGGCGCAGTGCTCAACTTTGGCAAGTGAAGGGTGAAAGCCAAGCGGAGGAGCGTTTGTGAATACGGGGGTAAGGCACGTGCTGTGCCAATTATTGCTCACAGCACAAAAAAAGAAAGAATAAGAGGAAGAAAAAGAAGAAACAAAGACTGTGATTCATGAAAGAACTGCACACAAAAAAGAAAGAATGGGAGGGAGAAAAAGAAAAAAACTAAGACTGTGATGTATGGAAGAAATTCAGTCCAACTTTGAGTGATTGCGATGAAGAGCACACAAAACAATAAGCCTTTCATGTCCCTCAGTTTCGCTTTATCGTCGTAGGCAAAGCATTCGAATAACTGGTACCGTAAGGGCCAGTAACAGACGGTATAAGAATTCGCTCAATGTTAAAAAGAAAAAGGGGAACGGCTCTCCTGCAATAATTTGAAACATGAAACATACGGGAAAATATGAGACATACAACTTACACATCAAGCATCCGTGTACTCAGATTTGGGTGCACGTTAAAGAACCCCAGGTGGTCGAAATTTTCGGAGCCCTCCACTACGGCGTCTCTCATAATTATATAGTGATTTTGGGACGTTAAACCCCTCAAATCAATCAATACACATCAAGCATAAACATACATATGATACATACAAACATACATAAACTTACCAAAATCACCTTACGAAAGCAGTGTTGGAAAAAGTTTATGTGACACGTGCCTCTACCTGAGTGCTGTCATATCTCGATTGCAATAATGATGCTTGTCGTGAATACTTAAAAAAAAAAGAGTCTTCTGGTAGCCTACAGTTCGCGTTTCTTTCATGTAAATTTGAGGCAGGGTCCGACGATCTGCGAGAACTAGTCACTTACTTTCAACCCCGAATGCTTCTAAATGCTTATTTTAAACTCCAGTCATGATCATATTTTTGCATGTAAATTTTGACTCATAAATCGCTCGTCTAGGTTTAGAAAGGTTCGATTGGTCAAACTCATTTCAGTGCCTTCATTTACTGAGGTTTTTCTAGTTGGAATATAGCTCTGCGATGACGTTAAGCTAGGAAAGTTCAAAAGCAGGAGTGAAATTTTAATCGCCAGGTAGTTTTTTTGCTTGCTAAGCTGACACACGTATTTAAGCTTCAGTCATTTGTGTCATTTCAGGCCACCGCAAAATCCCATGCAGAAACGGCGTTGCAAAAGCGCATTTTTTAAAAGATTTGAAACACATACACCAACTCAAAGTTACTACCTTTCGAAAAATCAGTGTGTTAATACTGTTTTCGCATAAAGAATGTGCAGACCTGCTATCTTCTGCGACCTTCTTATGATTGTCACAGTGTTTTCTTACGTCAACGAGACACAGTATCAACAGGCACAGGACTACAGTCTAGAAGCAACACTCATGTCGCAAAGTTCTTGCCCTATCTTTAATATTCACGCAGGGACACCATCGCAGGCAAAAGAAAAATTAAGCGTACCAAATCTGCTTTAGAAAAGCAGAATCGAAAGAAAACAACGCATTACACTCTAGCCACCATCCGCATTTCTGTCTTTCAAATGGTAACAGTGTATACTTTTCCAAAGTTTTACGTACTCAATTGACAGAACTGCTATGCAGGTATAATTGCTTTTTATTTGTATTCTGTACGGCTACTTACAAACGGAACCTTTTCAAAACACAGGAGCCTAATATGCCCCAGGCCAATAAAAGCTTTACAAAGTACTTTAAGAGCCTTGAGGGGATCGACCAGCTGGGAGAGGCCGGATGTCGCAAAGACAATAAGACGGTAGTTTGTTGTGTTAGGGAGTTAAAGTTCGCGGGAAAAGTGGCAGGGTAGAAAATACGCGATATCGATCTCTTCTTCATTTTTAGCCATATGAAGGATGACCCCACTTTAGCATCAACATTGAAGCCACACATTATTTGGAAAGCATGAGAATTTTGGAGCGTCCTTTTATAAATATATGCTGGGCTTTTTCGAAGCCGTGAAAGCTTTCGCATGCCAAAAAAAAAATGTATTCCTGCCCCATTCATTGGAACAGTCACTAAGATGCTTAGCTGCTGACCCTAAGGTCGCGGGTTCGTTGCCAGTCGTAGTGGTCGCACTATGCAGGAGGCGAAATGGTGGATGTCCTGTACCATGCGATGACAGTGCAAGTTAACACCAGATAACCGAAATCTCCGGATCCCTCCACTACGGCGTATCGCAAGATCATATGATAGCTTTGGGATGTTAAACCCCTGATATTACTAATATTATTGAAAGAAGTATTCCTGTACGTATTCTTTGTCGTGAAATATTGCGGCATCTATTTGTACTTCAATCCTATCACATACGAAGTGAATTACTCCAAGTGCTGTTTTGT
The DNA here is from genome assembly GCF_013339725.1 of Rhipicephalus microplus. NCBI lineage: Eukaryota > Metazoa > Arthropoda > Arachnida > Ixodida > Ixodidae > Rhipicephalus > Rhipicephalus microplus. The sequence continues at coordinate 29,603 of NW_023613591.1, forward strand.
CATCTCATATATGAAAAGTGATAATTAGTAATGCCTATTGTTACACAAAGCAGACGCCAGTTTTGTTGAAAAAATTGAATTGCTGCACAAAATTGAAGAAAAAAACAAGAGAGACAGGAAAAAGCGCAGCTCTTTTCTGTCTCTCTTGTTTTTTTGTCTCTCTTGTCTCTTTTTGTCTCTCTTGTCTCTCTTGCTTCTTTCTTCAATTTTGTGCAGCAATTCAATTTTTTCAAGTATGAACCAACTAGTCTGCAAAAAAGTATTGCCAGTTTTGTGTTGACTGACCTGTTCTCCGGCTTATTGACGCATTAAGGTGAACATTAGGCTATTGGCACAGTAAATAGAAATGACATCTCTGCAGCGTTTACATCCCGCTACTGGGCATGGAAACTCCTGACATACTGGAACGTGAAGTGCGTTTATTTCTCTACGTCAAACGTGGCGAGGAATTGCGAAGGATATTGAGAATCACTGCCTCTGAAAGCGTCAAGCTAGGTAGGTTCAAGGCGAAGTGGTTTCTTAGTCGGCAGCTGTACACGCCTCCTGCAGCTCCGGATGTTCAGCCTCCAAAGTAGCTACTGCATTTTGCAGCGCTCTTTATATAACGATCTTTTAGGCTGCCTTTTCGTTTCGTCATGCAACCACAGCACTGATGTGTTTAAATAGTGTGTTGCACGCAAGTAATATCCTTACCAGGAAGACTCCTTTTCTGAATACGGCGAGGTTTTATAGTCCAGGCTTATGCTTCGGCTAACGCTTACGGGTCATTTAATAGTCTCTGCAGGATTTGCATAAGGCTTTACCGGCTAACGTGTATATGACTGGGTCTTTGTCGGTGTGCGCATGAACACTTAGTGAAGGTACGCGCTCCAGAAATTGGGAAATTCACAATTCAGCACAGGTCCACTAAAATGATGAATTCGTTGAGTACACGAACCCAAGTGCGAAGTAATGTGCGCAAACAACACTATGACGCGTCAACTAAAAACGAAAGCTATGGGCGGGCTGAACACAAATTAAGATTGCGTAGTGGGTAAGCTATACGAGATGTCGCATGTTCAGATGTATCCTAAAGATTGCGCGTAAAGCTTCACAAAACATCGCATGTGGTGGCGAAAGGACGCATGTTGCGCGCATGGTAAATTTTGAGAAGCGTACGCTACGCTTGAGAGTGACATTCTATATAGTAATTCCGCACTTAGTTTCAGAGACAGTCTGTTAATGGTTATGCTTCAAAACTGTGATGCACCTTCACGTCTTGCGTTAAAAGGCTTTGCTGGTGGTTTATAATAACCAACCGGAGTTACTCCTGTGAATAATTTGTTAAAAGTATTACTAAATCTGTCAAGGGGCGATTGCGTGGCGCACCGTACGCTATTAGGTATTTGAGTTCACGTAGATAAAAAATGTGTGTATGATTACTAAGCGTATTTTGGTCACATGATAGCAGAAATAGAGCACTTCATCTCGGACGTTGACACCTCTACCGCATATTAGTGCACGCACTTTCTTTTTCTTTTGTTAAATACAGCAGTCACTTAATGTACAATCCATATACAAATCAGGTTTGTTTTTTTCGTTACGACAAGACAAAATGCCTCCTCAACAAAGTGTGCACTTGGGTAAAAATAATCGAACAACAAACCGAAAACTTGGCATGACTACCGTATTATGTACAAAGTTTTCGCAACGCCCCCAGGCTGCTATTTGATGTAACCCTACACGTTATTTACACATTAGGACAAGGAAGGAAGGGAGAGCGAAACTGTAATAGAAATCAAATTCGGTTTTTTTTCTGTGCGAAACGTGCTGGGATTCAATTAAAAAAATTTTTCGAATCTGGGGCAATGATTTGGCCGACGAAACACCAGTTCTTTATTTTTCTTACCCGATGAATCGGCTGTGTTTGTAGCCATTTTAACAAAAACATTTCTGCTTCCGTAACATCATCTATCGTTAAGTTCGTTCATATGTCTTCCACGGAGGTTTTGTAACGTAGAGAATAAAAAAACATTTTCTCCTATTGTTTTTTTCTCGCGCAGGCTGCGGCTTTTTCGCTTTTTGATGGTGCACTGTGTGTCAATAAAAAAGACAGAAAGAAATGGAAAATTTTCCAAACTCTCAGAGCAACTAATCGCGTGCACGCTTTTTTTTTCAGCAAAGTTAGCTTTTGAGCCCGCGTTCTTGGTGGCACTGCCGCTGTCACTCCATTGTTTATCTTCAGCAATCAGTTGCTGCTTCTTCTCGCCACTTTCTGTTATGTGCGGGTACTTTCACTGCTTTTGCCTTGCGCCTGAAGTGTTCCCTACTAGAAGCAGCCCAGAAAAGTTTCGCACGGTGGCACATTTGCAATACCTGGGAGCTTAGTCAATGATAAAGCGAGTCAGCTTGGCTGTAACTGGTCGTTTCCGTGCTAACTTAACCAATGATCAGAGGTTATCATTGAATGTATTAATTTTTTTGCACGAACCAACCTTTGATAACATGATGCCTTAAAAAATGGTACCAACAAAAACTTGCAAGTTGTTCCAAGAAAGGTTGCGTTTTGTTATAGCTTTGTACGACGCTGTGTAAAAAACAGATTTGTCGTTGGATACTGTGTTGCGCCTGCGACAGTACGTAAGGCGATCTACAGTATATGGTATTCATAAGTACGTACTTGTAATAATATGATGATTTTCACATATTGCTTACGTAGTGTCATATCTTGCAGTATACTTTGCCAAAAAAAAAATGACGAGACTGCTTCGTGAATTACTCTTTTTTTTAAGTGTGAATACACTTTATAAGCGACCCCAAACCATTCACCGCCGTCGGCGGCGTCCGCAGTCTTCTCTCTATCTTTAAAAGAAAGAGGACTTGGCGGGCCGCAACGCGACGCTCTACCGAATAAGCCACGGACGCGACGCTGATATCGGTGTCAGTAACGCACCTTATACCCCCTCCCCCTTCGCTCGCTCCTCCGCTCTCCTCGCTCGCTGCAGCTGCGCGCGCACCCCTCTCTTTCGCGTGCCCACCTTCTCTCTCAGTCTGCCGTCGAGAGCGGGTCGTGAGGGGGAGTAAAGTTAAAATCCGTTGGCATTCGCCAGTGAGTTAACGTAAACTCCCCCGTGTGATCAAATTGCGATTCCCAGGAACCATTACACCATGAAGGCACCATAGTGTGAATAATAAATATAATAGTGCGAATTAATAAATACCCCTCATAGCATCACCCCGTGTATTTGCACTTAACCATGTTCACCCTCGGGGAAATGCTTGAGAGGTTTTGTGTGTGTGTTAGAAAAGCTTTTTGGTATACCAATTTTTGTACAGTTCCAACATAAGCTAAACTTATTACATGTATAGTCAACACATGGAAATTCCGTCTACTTACGCCTTTTCTCCTAAAAAATACATTAGTTAAAAGTGTATGTAAAGCTAGACTTTCTTTCGCCATAGTTCAGCATTGCCTTACTTTATGCGATTTCATGCGTAGTTGCCGTGTTTAGCCTTCCAAAAATATTTGTTCTGCCGAGATATATTTCCCGATGCTTGAATTTTCCTTTTCAATTTGTAGTACATTGTTTAGCATTGCCTGCATTAGATATGATCCAGTTAAACAAAACACCACCAGTCACTTTTTGCGGCCTCATAACACTTTACGTAATTTCCAGTGTTACGGTTCTTCGGAATTTTGTTTTTGGGAAATGTCACAGTCATTTCCCAAACTAGCTGATCTGATTTAATTTACAATTACAAAACTCAAGCCTGTACACGCATGCATGCTCTGCGCTGGTTTATAATTCCAATGAGAACTTTTGAACTCAGTTCGCTATCACTATCGTAGTTATGAGCCCAACATGTTTCTAAGTAAGCTGTAGTGTTACGTTATGAGAGCCAATGAGTTTTGTTGCTGTAGCCAGTTGCGTTGTGACCTGAACTTATCTTGGGCACACATGTTTGTAAGTTTTCGAGCGTGCATCATACCAAAACGATTAAACATAACAAAACACTCCGTTAAATCTTTGCTTTATCGTGTTAGTGCACATCATTGCTACAGATCGGCTTACTAGTGTTGTAACTTACTAGTGTGCATGTGTTTATTGACTGGTGTGGTACATCACTTTTTTTTGAGTAGCTGAGCCTTCCCCAACAGAGTGAATCAGGCATTGTTATTTGGGATTAATTTTTTCAGCGTATTTTGTGTTTGTGTTAGTGAACAAAAGGCAGGGTGACATAACCGTACAGCTTTTTAAAGACTCGTTTGAGTAAGAATGAGAATCTTTTGGGAATGCCTAAAATACCGTTGGTCTTTCTGAGCCTTTTAGCTGACTTGCGCTGTCTGTCTGAGTTCCGTTAATGGGGTTTCTATCGGCCAGACTGGCTACAGATCTGTTTGTGAAGCAAGCAGCCAACGGTGGATCTTGCAGCGATCCAATCGGCATCCGCCGTGCTAGATTAATGACAGTGTCCCACCGCGCACACTAAGGCCCGAAAAAATAACAAGGGACTATCAGAAACGTAGCAGAAAACACGCGGTGGTCGCTAAACCACGCTGACCCTGGGAAGGTGCAGGCTCCGTGGATGGAGCCACAGTCTCGGACTACTTGCTGTCTTATTTATCCTTGACGTCTTGCTTGTGTTCTTCCGTCCAACACAAGAAAGTGCTGTTTCAGGAAAGATGCAATGCTTCTCAATGCATTGCTTTGCTTTGTCGCGCATCGCCTTGCGTAGTGCATCCTTTTTTTTTGTCCTTCTTGACGTCGGACTGAAAGAAACATTTACGTTTGATATCGGTCGGCAAAAAGCCTCAGATCTTATCGTAACATTTCTTTCCACTCTTCCGAGCAACTCCAGTGCCCAGTTGTTTCGCGGTGATGGCCGAGATTGTCTCAGTATTGTTTCTTTTCAGTTTCCTCCAGCGGGATATCATGTTCACAGAAAGTTTGTTTTTAAATAGGCTCATTTCAGGTATCCCGTACAAGACCATCGCTTTCAAGTATACATAGCTGTCGGTGTACATGAATTCTTCTCCTCCTAATAATTTGAGGTGTCTTGGTCTTTGGGGGTTGCGGTCGCGACCAACCATACAGGCTTTGCACAGGAACAATAAAGAAAAAACGTCGGTTTGTTTACGTTGCCATGACGTAATTTTCATGCCGGCATCTGCTTGCTTTGTTAATACTGAATCGGTATTTTGACTCTGAGTTGTTATCTCATATACCACCTTTATTTTTGTTCCTTTATCGCCATCTACGAAACAAGGTTGTTGCAATGTACACCACGCTACTCGCATACACTATGAGCAAGCTCGAACATTTTGGCAAAAGTGTTATAGAAAACAATGCGTTCATTTTCCTTGTGCAGCGAATAAACACCGCCACTCCTGTAGGACCAGAAGCCGAAAAGGCAGACCGGAAGCTGAAAAAGACAATTAGCTTTGAACAAACATTTGGGATTACGGTAGATCGGTGTTTTGGCAGAACGATACCTTGATAGTTCATCAAGTACGCACATTAAGATTATGCAACTCACCTGGAACGGCAGCAGCAGCAGCTGTCCACAAAAAACTGGAACTCGCAGCTATTCTGCACGGCAGCCAGGACAGCGCCACCTCGGCTGCCGTGCAGTCGAGGTGGCGCTGACCCAGCCGGAGTACAGGCCTCGTTCATCGGTTTTCCAGCAGTCAACAACGGTAGCTGGATCAGCAGCGCCAAACCCTATGTCCTTAAAATTGACGCTTCCTCGGACACGCTCACATGCTTGCCGATCCCGTGAGATCTTTCTTTTCTTTACGGCGAACACGCAATTTCGATTTTGCTCTTAGTATCACACAGTGTCAAATTGGGCTCATTGCATATCCACTATATGTGTGGCGCTTACAATATAATATACAACGCTCTTTCATCCTTTACCCTATATCTTACTTTTTACTCTCCTTCTCTTGCTCACTTTATTCTTCACTCTCAGTTCTGCTTTCCACCCCCTTAATATAACATACTGTGCATGCCTACATTATGCAACAGAAGCGTGTCTTGCTGGGTAAATAGGTACGACACAATGATTAAATGCAGCTAAAAAAATACGGAAACTTGTTTTGAGTGAAGAACCAGCTCGAAGCTTTCGCTTTCTGGCTGTGTCTTCGGCTGCGCGCCAAGGATGCCAGAAGCAACTGTGCTCGCAATATTAAAAGACAAGGTTTAGCGGGACATGGAACAGGCGTTCTTTATCAACGTATGTGGTGTGTTTCGAGAGGCAGTCCGTAGCGTTGCACCCTGTCGAGGTAGATTTCCTCAATGCCAGTCACTAAAACTAGTTTTTTTTATTGTCGTCGCCTGTATTGTTGCTTGAATACACACGTGTGTGTTCCTTAATAAATCTAAATGTATAGTCAGAACTCTGTATGTGCGCTTCTTTTCTCTTCGTGTTTTTTGTGCTACATAAAATCATGGTATGTTATGCTTACAGCCACTTGGCGTACGAGTGCTTTCTGTGGCACATACTCGTCGTGTCTATAAGCACACTCAACATGCCCCCCCCCCCCCACCGCGCATGGTAGCAAACCGGATGTGCGTTTGCTTAACCTCCCTGCCTTTTCTTGCATCTCTCTCTCTCTCTCTGCATGGCTTAACGTGAATCTTAAACAGATCCTCTGCTATAAGAGCCTAAAATACAGCTGCCCCGCCGCGGTGGTCTAGTGGCTAAGTTACTCGGCTGCTAACCCGTAGGTCGCGGTATCGAATCCCGGCTGCGGCGGCTGCATTTCCGATGGAGGCGGAAACGTTGTAGGCCCGTGTGCTCAGATTTGGGCGCACGGTAAAGAATTCCAGGTGGTCGAAATTTCCGGAGCCCTCCACTACGGCGTCTCTCATAATCATATGGTGGTTTTGGGACGTTAAACCCCACAAATCAATCAATCAATCAATCAATCAAAATACAGTCCAATGACGTAAAACTAAAGCTGATATAAAATTCCGCCACACAAGCACCATTGTGCTACTCATGGCACAAGAGACGGAACAACAGTGGCATTGGCAAAGCTCAGCCTAAGGGACGCACAATAAATTTACACGTGACGTGACACACTTCCTCGGCCAGGTCAAAGTACTCTTGAGTATGGTACACTATCCCCTGCGGTATACGCGTTTTCGACGCCACACACGCAGACCGAATTCTTGTCTGAGAAGGCATGACAATGGCCTGTGCCGGGATCGCAAATGCCTTGCGACAGAACTAATTTCAACTATCTAAGACGATAGCTCAGGAGATTTATTCTGGTCTCTTCATGACCAGATTAAATCTCCTGAGCGCCATAAGATGACATTCCAACTGTCATTCCTAACTCGGACTTTCACGTTTTTTCTTTGTCTATGCATTATGAGCTCTATCACTTCCCAGTGGGGTTAAGCTAGGCTCAAGTCAACCGAAATAGATGACTCATTTGGCAATGTTGTCTATTCCTTCCATTAGTTATGGTTACCGTATACCAAAACCACCAGCCCACTGTGCAATTCCACAAGGGCTATGGCTCCTAAAACTCGCGCAGAACTTTGATTGATGGCCAGAATAACTCCTGTTCAAAGACTAATTCCTCTTCAGGCGTACCAGTAGCAGAGCATGAAACGGACTAGCACCCCACTTTTCTTCTAATATAAATCAGAATCCAAATGAGTTCCAATCGGCTACCAAGGTTAGGTGCGATAGTTATTTTTACAGACAGCTGAAATATATTCGGAGGCAAAAAAAATTGAATACCTCAACAGCTCAACGTTGTGCCTTCTAGGGCGATAATTTAGTTTATCAAAAAGAAAGTGCGCTTTCATTTCTTTGGCTGCACTGTCCTAGCTGACGTTCGGTTTAAATATACGGAAGCAGCAATGCCAAAGCAGTAGCACACTCCAAGAAACCGATATCTCTTCCTGTTTCTTTGAAAATTGTGGCGATAAAATAATTTTGCATCCCTAGTGTTCTTTGCGATGTCTATAGCAACTTTTCATTTTCGATGAGGCATCTAAACCTTTCGGCTAAACAGAGCGAAACGCAAGGCACGGGGATTTTCAGCCGCCGATGAAATTTCCGGCTATGGCATGAACGATACTCTTAGGGTAACTTACCTCGTCCAACTTAGTCCCAACTAGAGAAACTCCCCATTTAAGTGTCATAGTAGACCCCCTTCCTCTTTTTGCAAAGTAATTAACCTTCCTAATGGGAGGCTTATTCTCGATAGGAGGATATCCGCTCGACGAGGCCATCTGTTTCCGGGCTGAATCAGCGATGCGGATTAATAACTTTTCAAGGTTGCGAACAAGGAGAACGAGGTTATAGCTTCGTTAAAACATGGAAACAACATGTTATTGTAGCTGCATGAGTTGTGAAAGCTGGCTTTGGGATAGTTTACCATTCGTCTTGTGTTTTGTCCCTTCAACGCACCGTAAAATAAGGAGTTTTCTTCATTAAAAACATTGGATAATTAAAGTTGTAAGTATTCTAAAGAGATAAAGTAGAAAGTGGAAATAATATAAAGAGAGTTGACTGTTAGGCCTTCTGGTGTGTTCTGTTTATTATTGAAACTCACGATGGTTTCTAGGAAAATAATACTCAATACAAAAAGCCTGAAGGTAAAAAAATTCAATTTTTTGAAAATACCCAATTCTTTCTCCAAACTCGTATGAGCAGAGAGAGAGCCTTTTACACGAAAGTGTATGATGTGAAAATGTGCTTCAGTATATGTGTACTCTGAAAACTGCCAATGCTAATGAAACTAGCACACTCTGCTTGCAGTTTTCGCTCTATTTTTCTCGTTTATCTTCCTCAGTGATGAATAATATTGTCAATTGACTTGGTATGGTTATAAAGAGTTATATAGTTGGTCTATGAGCTCATCACCCTCGTCATGTCCTTCGCTACAAGGCACTCCCATGTTTAAAAACAGAAATAAGACATGGAAGTTCTCACTCATTCACCTTCGATTCGAATAGGTTGAGCCAAAGCAAGCGAGTTGACGTCACCACCTTATTACCTTCTTGGGATGACCGTTACCATACTTGTGTTGCAAATTCTGCAACAAATACCACAGTGTTCAGTCAGCCATCAGATAGTACTTATCGATACAGGGAAAACAACCTTCTCAAATCGTTCCTTAGCCATTAGAAGTTTGAAGCACTTCTGCTGAGCAAAAATCTGATATACTATGCGACAACTTAGCTTGACATTCGAACGTAGGCAACAGTGGTGGGACTTCCACACATTTGCGTTGCTCCACTGGTTTCACGGCAGCTCGCGCCTGATTTTAGTTTGGCTTGCGTAGGGCTGTTAACGCATTTACGAAGGTATGTCTGCGAATTATTGTATTGGAGAAGCATTTCGGTGGCTGTGTGTACATTTTGTGTCATATTGGGATTATATCTTTTTTCAGACTGCTAAACAACATATCTGCGTCCGCGCTATGACCCAGTACCTCATGGACGCCATGTTTACTTTTTTGTAAGACAGGTGTGCTGATGAGGTGGAGTTGTGGAAAAGGTGGAAAAAACAGGAAGGCATTCTAGCAAAGTGAACAATAACTGTATTCCACCTATTATTATCTGCTACTGCTTGACTGTCTCAATAATTAAATCAGCTTTATCTTTATTAACGCAAATGAGAAAATTATGAATAAACTCCAGTAGTATTTACAGGTGCGGTAGCAAACGGGTATTCGGTTCAGTAGCTTCCACAGCGTTGTCAGGAAAAGCTGTCCCTGAGAATGGCATATTTTTCTGTCCAGCAATCACCGCAGCACAGATGATGATGTCTGTACTAATGTTAATGTTTATTAATCATATATATCAATCCCTCATCCACACTCCACTTCTTTCCTTTATCGCTTTATTAATTACCCTGTATTTCTTTCCATTCAAATTTTGCTCGCCAAGCTTCATCGTCTTTACAACAGGCTCCGGAGAAGTTATCGTCTCGATGACCTTGTTGGCCTCAGTCCTGTCCCCAAGGCATTCACCGCTCATCGATTATTGCCTTGACCCAAGCTTGTGAACGGGCAACCCATCTAATTTACCACTCCACTTCCTCCTCTATGCTATCACCTCATCAGGCTGGGGAACCGGCTTCTTTCATCTCGCCTTCCACAACGCCCTTCTGGTTTCTTTGAGGGTTTTTTAAAACATCTTTTTTTTCCAGAATTCAACGCTTTCGATTAGTTTAGGCATGCTTGTTCACGGACACTAGGGCTGAACGTTGGTACTGTTTGGCGTCGAAGCGTGAATTTCTCTGCGAAAACTAGACGCTACTTATAAGTCTTGCTTTAAGCGCGCATCATCAGCATCGATGCGGTAGACGCAGTGTGGCTAGTGACAATATAGTCGTGGCATATATATATATATATATATATATATAATATTTGAGAACACAAAAAATAGTAGGACTAACTTCAGACAACGGTGAGCGACATGCGTTTGGTCGCGTCGTAATTACACATTGCGGTATTTTTTTAAACTCTGGCTAAAGTTGTAAAGTTGTGTGGGGCACCATGCATATTTTTGTGCGTGTGCATGTCTCCGTCAAAATGCACTTTCCTTTTTGGGGATGGTTGAATCTGGGGATGAAGTCAAGGTGAGACATCCTCATGACATGTGTCTAACCTCTTGCGTTTCAGTCAGACAAGCTTTTTGGGTGAATCAATGCCAGCGCCAATAGAAAATTGCTTGTAGGGGTACAAAAAGAAAAAAGAACAAAGCCAGCGGCATTTTTCACCTATTTCACTACGAAGAGTCACACGCACCAACCACTCTGTTTCTATCTACATATTCAGTCAACTTACACTGACCTCAAGAACATCTACCTCCTCCTACGTCTCATCCACAATTATTGAGAGTGAGAGGGAAAGCGGAATGTTGTCCGGCGTAAAAAGATTCGTGCCGTAAGAAAAGCTGCTTATCTCATCGGCAGAATGACCCGAGTGTCCACAATCACTACTATTGTCTTCATGCATTCAGTTCCCTGGCAGGGCATGCCTTGTAAAAAAAGGAAAGTTGACAGGCATGCAACACCTCATTATTGCTGACCTTTTCCAAATATAAATTCGTTGTCAGCTGCCCCTCTTGCACCCGGTAATAACGCGATAGCGTTAGAGAGCTCGTGTCGCAGAAATCCAGCCGTCGGCTTCGGCCCCGTTTAATGTGAGTGAAAAATCGTCCATGCGCGAAAACGCAAGTTACAGATATCGCCACGGGGGCTGCTGCTAGTCCTTGCCTGCGCGCGCGATTAATAAAAAAGCGCGCATTAAATTAAAGAAAAGTTCTAAAGGTCACGAGGCGCGGGTAATGTAGTTTCTTTGTCCCTTGCACCCCTCCCTGCTATGCTTCCAGCGCTTTCGTCGGAACAAGAGAACAAATAATGCAATTTCAGCATGCGACAAACTTTTCTCACTCCACTCGCACTGGACGGATTCTTAAAATTTTTGCGACATTGAATTTGTGTGGCACTACGTTCTTCTCGTCGATTCGTTTCATGGTTAATTGAAAAGATGTTTAAGAACCCTTTTAACCCATTTTGTTCGACAGGTGTCACGATGAAACGAGCCCATTCGGCGATTTGTCGGAGCGCTTGGGAGGCCTCAAACTACGTCGAGAAAGGACAGGATAGTGCAGCCATCAATGCTAAAAACACACAGGAACTTTCAAACAGCTCTAAATATCGACAACTATATATATGTCCATCCAGCAGAAAACATAACATGTCTTTCCAGGGCCGTTGATCAAGCAAACAGCAAATGCTAGATAATTTTCTGCCGTCTGTGAGGCATTTCAGAATTTTTATAGCCTCCGATGTGTCGAGCGCTGTGGCGTGTGTCTTGGAGGCCATGCGACTCTTGCTTTAGATCAAAAACCTGTATGTACCATTCGCGCGTGCACTGGTACAATATACTGTGTGCGTATGTGTGTATATGTAACAAAATATAATAACAAGTATGCACTTAGCGGTTGAAGGGCGCACAAGGAGCCGGATTTCGCTATCGCGTTCAACTCTTAAAGGCGAAGCTTAAGGTGTCCGCACTTCTTTACGTGTCTTCGTCTACTCAAGAACTGCCCCCGTTTCTAACTTGAAGTGTTTTCGGGATGGTGAAATATCATTGCTTAGGTACTCAAGGACTCTGATAAGGAACAATAAATCATACGCGAAAAAAAAGCAAGGCTTTGACTTACCCAGAACGTGGAAAATGTACAGGAAACACGGTAAAAATATACAATTGTGGGCAGCTATTTTCATGTGATTCCTATTTAACGATGTAACTTCTTGCTGAGGTATCATTGTTTCAGAGTTGCGCTTTTCGCTACTGAACTTTCTGAGGGGCTCGTCTTTGTTCTCCAAACCCTGTGATATCTCGTACGCGCGGCTTCGGCTGCAAAAAGCTGGCATTTTTTAAAATGTGAATACATTTGGTCAGGCTATGTCAGGCGTCCGTCGAGATCCTTCCACCGCCCTCTCCCATGGCAACAGCTGTGGGCGCGCGCGCTTCTCCTCGCCCCTAGCAACCGGAGCATGTGGTGCGCGAGAGTGTAGGGGAGGGTAGGTTGAGTGTGTCAGTGCTCCTTCTCTCGCGATCCACTCTTTCCTTCCTACGCCCCCCCCCATTCCTGTTCACTCCCGCATCACTCTCGACCGTTCGCTGGCTGTCCGCCTCTAAAGAACATCCAGAAATGTGTGCTCGATGCGCTGCGGTGTAACGCCAACGCCGAGCTGAGAACGCTGTTTGTTTCGTTCACTTCATTGTAGTTTTTAACCGTGCACGCTAGCTACTAGAACTGGAAAAGAATACCGCATTTCTCGCGACAGAAAAACGCCACGTGCAGTGAACGACGTTACTGGCTTCACAGCTGTAGGGAGCCTTCTTGAGCGCGCGTCACACGGAGACAGGCCCGCATAAAGTCTCACTGCATGGTTGGTTGGTAGGTTGGTTACAAAACTTTATTGCGGTCCAGCAAGGCGTGCTGCAAGCGACTCGCACGTCGTAAGAAAAAAAAGAAAACATAATTCTTCTAACGTTGGGTTCTCATGTGCGAAACGCCTTTATGGACGCTATGCAATGCATTCGCATTTCTTCACGATATCACTCAGGGAGGTGGGGGCATTTTTTTAGAACGTGCACATGCAGCTAACTTGCCCATCAGGTTAAACATGACTTTCATTATCCAAACAGGAGGTACCTGCATCTTCAACTGTTTAAAAATGCAGCCCCTTGAAAATATCCGGTTTTCTCCAGTGATGTGTCTTAATGGCTCCGGTGGGCATGAAGAGCTAAGAAAGTAGCCCACTGAATTTCTACAGTTTTCTTTTTTTGGCAAAATATATTCAAATGAATGTTTTTTGAGCTACATAGAAATTATAAAAGATTCCCTTGAACTTTACACGCGTTTCTTTTACCTGAAGTTCTAATGAGAGACATTTCTTACGCTTAAAAGGAGGAGGAGGGAGGAAGCAACAAAAAGGGAGAAGGCAGGGAGGTTAACCAGAAAGACATCCGGTTGGCTACCCTACACTGGGGGATAAAGGAAGGGGACAAGAAAGACGAGAAAAAGGGAAGAGAGGGAAAAAAGGGGGTGGGGAGAGACTGACAGTAATTTCACTGCAGCGTGTAGAACTCTACCGCATGTCAGAGGCGTTCACACAAGCCTGTCTTTCTGAGAAAACGCAGCAGGGCTTTCACTGCCTTGTGGGCTGTCGAGGCATGTGTACGTTGCTGTAATAGCACCTGCACAGAAAGAGGCCGATCATCCAGTCGCCGCATTGCGTTGGCAAGTACTTGTCTCTCTGAGGCAAATCGAGGACAATGACACAGCAGGTGTTCGATATTTTCGTCGGTGCCGCAAACATCGCACGCCGCACTGTCAGTAATTCTGATTAACGTGATATAAGCTTTAGTGAAAGCAACTCCCAGCCAAAGGCGATAGAGAAGCGAAGCTTCACGTCAATGTAGGCCGGGTGGAGGCCGGAGTTGTAGTGAAGGGTCGAGCTCGTGCAGTCGTGTACGTCGTATGCTTGGTGTGTTCCACTCAGTCAGTGTGAGACTGCGGGCCAGTTGACGAATCTGCCTCGCCGCATCCGCTCTTGAAAGCGGTATCGGAACGCTGTTCGCTTCTTTATGTGACGTGCGAGCAGCATGATCTGCAGAATCATTGCCGCCTATACCACTATGCCCAGGTAACCACTGAAAGACGATGTCATGGCCTTTTTGTATTAACAGGTGGTGAAGTTTCACGGTTTGGTAGGTCAACTGGTCGTGGCATCTGCGTCGGAGAGCTGATATCAGGCACTGTAACGCTGATTTTGAGTCAGAAAACACAGCTCATTTACCTGGTCTTTCTTCTGAATTGATGTGTTCCAGTGCATTGCGCAGAGCCTCGAGTTCTGCCGTCGTGGAACTTGTCACATGTGAAGTCTTGAAACACCGAGTTATCCCTTGTGATGGTATAACCACTGCTCCACCTGAACTAGACGGCGTAGTAGAGGCCATCCGTGTAAATGTGCACGTGGTTACTGTAGCTTTCTTCCAGTAGGAATAGACTCAGTTGTTTCAGGGCATGTGTCGGTAAGTCCGATTTTCTCCTCATTCCCGGAATCATTAAGTGAACTCGCGGCCGGCTCAAGCTCCAAGGAGGAAGCAGTGGCTTTGATGCAGGTGCGTATGTCTCAGCAAACGATGAACAATGCTTGGAGACAATAGTGCCGTATGTCGTGCGGGGCCTTTCAGCAGCTAGGCTCGCCAGGTCGTGAGAAGGGGTCCTGGCATAATGCCTGAGGTGCATGCGCATTGTCTCGGTAATAATATGCATATTTATTGAGTGATCTTGAGCGATGGCAATGGTTTCAGCCGTTGAAGCACTGCGGCGTATTCCAAGGCATATCTTAAGTCTTGGGCTTGAATGCTCTGAATTGCGCGCAGGTTGTTCTTGCCGGTGTTAGACATTGCAGGTAAGCTGTACCGTAAGAATCCGATAAACAGCACTCTGTACAGTTGTAGCATGGATGGCATGGGCACTCCCCAATTTTTTCCTGCAAGGAATTTGAGCATGTGGCATGTTGCGATCAGCCGCTTCTTCACATAGTTCACGTGTAAAGTCCACGACAGGTTTCTATCTATTATGACTCCCAAGAACCTGTGGCTTCTGCTGAATGATATGTATTCTTCATTATTCGATATACTGTAAGCAGACATTGGTTTCCGCGTGAACGCTACCACTGCACATTTTCCGCAGGACACCTCGAGGCCTTGTTTACGAAGATAGCATGACGTCGTTGTAGCAGCCTTCTGAAGGCGGGCGCGAAGCTGAGGTCTTGTCACACCTGATGTCCGAATGCAGATGTCATCAGCATAGACAGAAAGTTCTACAGTGCTAGGTAGCTGCTCGACTAGACCAATGAGAGTTAGGTTGAAAAGGGTAGGGCTTAGCACTCCTCCCTGAGGAACTCCTCGGCTGCTGTAATAATCAGGTGTTGGGCCATTCGCTGTCATCACGTAAAATGATCTCAGCTGTAAGTAGCTGTACACCCACATATATATCTTGCCACCAAGACCTACTGTTTCCAAAGCACTAAGGATGGCTTCATGGGTGACATTGTCGTAAGCCCCCTTAACGTCTAGAAACAAGGCGGTGCACAGTCTCTTACAGGCTTTCTGGTGTTGAACATATGTCACCAGATCAACAACGTTGTCGATTGACGAATGGCCGCGCCTGAATCCGGTCATGGATACTGGATAGATTTCGTAGTGCTCTAAATACCACTCCATTCGTGTTAGAATCATTCGTTCCATCGTTTTTCCCACACAACTGGCAAGTGCGATAGGACGGTATGAGGAAATATCCAAAGGAGATTTACCAGCCTTTAGAAGTGGAATGAGGCGACTTGACTTCCGTGCCTGGGGAACAGTACCAGTCTGCCAGGAGTCGTTGTATAGGCGTAAGAGTGCCTTTCGAGCTTCGTCTCCAAGATTACAAAGGGCATGATAGGTAATGCCGTCAGGTTCGGGTGCTGAAGAACGTCTGCACAGAGCCAGTGCCGCCTCTAGCTCATCCATAGAAAACTGGCATTCCATACGGGGATCGCGTGAGGGCGGTGGGTTGTCAAATGTTCCCGTTCTTGATACTGTGAAATTGGAATCACTGGCAATTCTTCTACAGAAAGATTCTGTGACGTCAATCTCTCTGCATCGAAGGTGAAGTGCCAGAGATGTAAACGGGTGTCGCTGACCCAAGGTTGTGCTAAGACCCCGGACAGTTCGCCATATCAGTGATAGGGGCTTTCGTGGATCCAACGACTCGCAAAAGGATGTCCAACGTCGCCTAGCCAGTTTATCCATGTGTCGCTGCATTTTCTTTTGAATGCGTCTAGCCAGCCTCAAATCATCCATGCACTTTGTCCGTCGATACCTTCGTTCTGCACGACGGCGTATTGCGCGAAGTTTCTCAAGCTCGATGTCGAAATCGATGCGCTTGTGACTTGTCAAATGTGTATGCGTGGTTTTCTGCAGGACATCCTTTATCGAGTCCTCTAGGTTATATGATGATCCGTCGGTACGGCAGTCTTCCATTAACATTTTGAATTTCGGCCAATTGGTGTACTTGAGGCCTCTTGAGGACTTGGAGCTGGTGAAAACTTCTATACACAGGTAAGTTGGTATATGGTCGCTGCCCCGCGTTTCCAGATCCGAAAACCAGTGCACTTTCCTGATAAGTGAGCGAGAAACCAATGTAAGGTCCAGGCAACTGCTATAGGCTGATGCGCGTAAATATGTAGTTCCATCGTTACAAACGCAGAGTTCGTACTCCGAGGCTAAGGACACCAATTTTCTTCCTCTAGAGTTGTCCCTGGAGCTTCCCCATAGGAAATGGTGGGCATTGAAGTCGCCAGTGATCACCCATGGCCTTGGAGTCGATGTCAGAATACCGCGTAAGTGCTCGCAGTCAAGACGGCTTGATGGAGATAAGTAAGCTGCGATAATCGTGAAAGCAACCTTATCTTTCTTCACAGTAAGGCACACATACTGATTCCCTTCATCAGGCGAGACTCTGTGATGAACGTAAGTGAGGTCATGGCGCATGAATACAATAACTTTGCTGCAGTCTCTGTGAGTGGAGGACATAAAGCACTCATATCCTGACAGCTTGATTGAAGCACACAGGTTGGGTTCACAAATCACAATAATGGGGAAGCGGTTCACAAATACAAATTGTCTAAAATCAGACATGCGCGACTTCAATCCTCTGGCGTTCCACTGAAAAACAGATGCATTCTTGACTTCCGCTCGAAACGACGGTGCCTCGCTGGCCATGGTTTTACCTTAGAGCTGCAAGCACCGGACTCAGGGTGTCCAGCACATGCAGCGCGGTCTGCGCAGCAGAAGTCTTCATATTACTCAGTAGGACACGCATGGTACTCATCAGCGATTGCAGCAAGCTTATCACTTGATCTTCATTCATCGCATCAATGGTTTGAGGGGTCGTCGAGGGCGGCGGGATTTGATGCAGCTCCGAAGTAGGTCGACGTCGTCAAAGACAGGGCCACTGTTAGGAAAGCGCGACTGCTGTCCCTTTCTTCTGTTTGGCAGTATCCGTCTTCAGTGAGCTCGGTGTTTGTGGGTCAGCCTCTTTGATAGAGGATGACATCTCTCTATCGGTAGAGGCGTTTTTCCGTGATGGTCTTCGCCCACGACGCCGTCGTCGGCGTAGTGTAGCGGTAGCTTCCCTGTGCGTTGAATTGTCCCGCACCATACGCCTGAGTACTGCGTGCTCGTTTCGCACCCGCGGGCAATCTTTGGATGAGGCCTCATGAGCGCCGTGGCAGTTTGGACATCGTAGTATGGTGGCACTGCAGGCGTCTTTTGAGTGAGACTCAGCGCACCGCGGACACACAACTTTGTTGTCACAGACACCTTTTGCGTGTCCCATCTTGAAGCACTTGTAGCATTGCAGTGGCTTCGGTATGTAAGGACGCACTGAGTGGCGAACATTGCCAACTTTGACATACGAGGGAAGGCTGTCTCCCTCGAACACAAGCCTCAAGCAGCGTGAGTTGCCGAGTCTGGTAACGTGCGTAATGCGGGTGCCTTCAGTCGCTGGCTTTATTAGTATTGGCAGGTCATTAGCTGAGATGGAAAGATCCACATCATAAATGACGCCAACAGTGCCATTACAACCTGTAGCGACCATTGGCCGAACTTTCACGTTGCCGATTTCTGTTATGTGCCGAAGGCTTTGCAGTGCGCTACGGTGCATAACGTCTACAGTAAGGACAATTTTTCGTGCATTGATCCTCACGTCTTTGATCTCATTCGGCGCGGTTTC
This sequence comes from Rhipicephalus microplus, assembly GCF_013339725.1. NCBI lineage: Eukaryota > Metazoa > Arthropoda > Arachnida > Ixodida > Ixodidae > Rhipicephalus > Rhipicephalus microplus. The sequence continues at coordinate 47,923 of NW_023613591.1, forward strand.
CTCGAGAAGCACAGAAAGAACTTGCCTGTTGAGGAGTCGCAAGTTAGATGCAGGGTCTTCAGGCATAAACAGCATGGTGTGCGGCCACCGCTGTCGTGCAGTCTTAACGGTGGAAATACTTGCCGACGATGCCGTCCGCAGTAGTCTTCGTTTTGTAGATCGATTCATGACGACCGTGAAGTCATCATCCGATGACTTAAAGCCATCCGAATACAAATCGGTTGCCTCACTGTCGGTGTCGTTCGACGCGTTGCTACGCTTCCTGGACAACGAAGTCCGGCGCAACGGTTGCACGCCTGGAACATTCTCTGGTGTGTCCTGAAGCATCACCGCAAAGGAGGGAGCTTAAAAAGAACTTGAAAACGTTAGGAGCTGGTCAATGAGGTGACCGGAAGTTTTTTGGCAATCAACGATTGCAATCAAGAAACCTTCTATACTTCATGACACTTGTATCAAACAGAAGAATGGTCCAGGTTTCAGCGGCAGTGCAGACAATCGGTGAAAGTCGTCTATTAAAGTATTTATTCGTTTTTTACAGGCTAACAGGTTTTCTTTTTTTTTTTGCACTCACAGCCTTTATATTCTGTTCAGGTGTACAATTCTTTGACACATTCTCTTTTTATGGTTGTTGTACGAATATTGTAATTGGTGTCTTTAAATAGGAGTGTAAAATACTCTGCTTCAGCTGCTCATTGCTCCGTTCCCCTTTTCTCCTTAATGGGTTGAAGGTAAGATGAGGTAATATACTGATGTAATCCGTATTCAGAAAGCGGTCCCCATGCTTTTGCGTATCGTTAATGTGCTCCTGTACTTACTGATCACCAGATATAAGGCCTATTCAATTTTGAAGTTGCGTGTGAGTGAGAAAGAGAAAAGGCATATAACCCTGAAGCCGGCACGCATTGAGAGCGCATGAACAAAATTGATGAGCCATTATAATACAGGTGTCACACTGTCAATTCGCGTATCCGACATGATCCGGACGCAACCCACGTACAACCTCTCCATCGCCATTGGCTCCTTCTTGGAAACTGCAAATGGAAGCCAATGAGTGTTGCGAAATGGTACTCCTATTTCGGCTCAGTGGCGATCACTTCTTTTTGTGATAGCCGTTTTATAAAATGCGAAAAGTAAAATTAGCGGGAAAATTTTCACGTTTTTTTGGGAGAAATCGCAGTTCTTTTTTGCTTGCAATGCTTGAACATATACTCTAACTAATACTAGCAGAGCTAGAAGGGGCGCCACCTCTCCACAATTATGCTAACATGTACAGCATGGTACAATATTCCGCCCGTTAAAGTACCTGTTCCCTTCATGCATTTACGCAAAAAAAATGATAAGGCACGCCCATTCAAGAACGAAGTTAACCTGGTAACACCCCGACACCAGGTTACCTGGTACTCCTTTGCAGAGCCCTTAACGTGCCAAGCCATTACTGGCATTGCTTTCTTAGCATAAAACCTTTCCACCATAATTTACTGCCACCCTAAAAGGCCTCTTTGTTCAGCCATGTGCGTCTCCTAACGTGCCACGCGTAATCATGAACGGGGATTGCCGTAGATAAACGCGTAAGCACATAATTTCTGGGTCTAACACGACGTGCTTATGGACTCTTACTTGACCGAACGAGGTAAAAGCTTTGTCAGGCTTGCACAATTACCCGGTTCTGAGATGAGCGTGGATGCTTTGATGCTTGTATGGTCAACTTTGCTTGCACACCAGATCTCCTAATCTCAAAACGACGAGTATTTATACGATTGAGATGTTGACAACGACGTGCCTAATAAACTTGCACCAGAAGCGCTGACAAGGAAGAAGCTTAGAACATGAGGAGCAGGACATTTGGCTTAATGTGACCAACCGTACGCCCTCGTAAACCCTATTCGCTTAGATTTGTAACGACCCAGGGAGACGTCATGCCACGTGCTATTATTTCCGATTGCAGGAAAGAATGGACCTATTTACATGAAGCACCGGGGCCTCCTGGCTCAGTTCACAAGACAGTTACTTTGGTACGCGATTTTTTAAAGACGATAGTCTTTCTTGGGTACCTTGGACGAAAAACTTTTGGTCTGTCTCTCTGTCTATACATTAAGGTAAATGACGCGTCCAGTTATATTAATCTAGATGTGCATGTCATGTAAAACATGACTACATGCTACGCTCAAAGCGCGCACGCGGCTCTTTGGCTCGTTCCACCTATATTAAATTTTGTTTCGCATTACGTGAATGGACGATGAAGGTAAATGACACATCCAAACATAATAGTCATGACGTGCGTGGGATGCAAATCATGACTACATGCTACGCTCATAGCGTCCGCACAGCCGTTTCGCTAGCTCCATATTTCACGTTATGTGACACCTAATTTTGTATCACGTAACGTGAATAGACTACGAAAGTGACTTACACATGGAAAAATAATAATCGTGGCATGCAAGTCATGTTCAGCATAATTTACGTCCGCCTCCTAGCATTGTGCGGACCTTAAAATTACATATGAACCTCTCTAAATCGTCCTTTGCATATCATAGATACCAACATTACGTGGAATCTGTTATTTGTTTTACTTATTATTCAGAAACATTTATTGTTATCTCCGACATGTATGCTAATTTATGGCCTAGCTTTTTATAGCAATGGTGTCAATTT
>NW_023613592.1:0-51903 GCF_013339725.1 Rhipicephalus microplus
GCGGGCACAGCCCAATGGATTAGCAGTCCATCGCCTTAACCACTCGGCCACCTCGCCAACGCGTCATGGCCCCCGCATGTTACTGCGTAAACAGACACCTATGTGATGGGCAGATAATGGAACATCACTGATTTCCTCGTGAAGTAATGGCCACCTCGCAATACGTTCCGACTATAAAAAGTTAGGCGAAGTGGTCGACGAGGGTGGGACTCGAACCCATGCGGGCACAGCCCAATGGATAAGCAGTCTATCGCCTTAACCACTCGGCCACCTCGCCGACATGTCTTAGCGCCCGCATGTTGCTGCGTAAATAGACACCTAGTGATGGACAGATGAAGGAACATCATTGATTGCCTCGAAAGATAATGGCCACCTCGCAATACGTTCCGTCTATCAAAAATGAGGCAAAATTATCGACCAGGGTGGGACTCAAACCCACGTGGGCACAGCCCAACAAAGTAGCAGTCCATCGCCTTAACCACTCGGCCACCTCGCCGATGCGTCATGGCCCCCGCCTGTTGCTCTGTAAATAGACACCTAAGTGATCAGCAGATGATGGAACATCATTGCTTTTCACGTAAGGTAATGGCCATTTCGCATTACGTTCCGACTATAAAAAGTTAGGCGAAATTATCAACGAGGTTGGGACTCAAACCCACGTGGTCACAGTCCAATGAATAAGCAGTCTATCGCCTTAACCACTCAGCCACCTCACCGACGCGTAATGACTCCCGCATATTGCTGCGTAAATAGACAGCTAAGTGATGGGCAGACGAAGGAACATCATTGATTTCTTCGTAAAATAATGACCACCTCGCAATACATTTTAACTATCAAAAATCAGGCAAAATGATCGACGAGGGTGGCAATCGAACCCACGTGGGCACAGCCCAATGGATTAGCAGTCCATCGCCTTAACCACTCGGCCACGTCGCCGATACGTCATGGCTCCCACCTGTTAATGCGTGAATAGATATCTAAGTGATGGGCAGATGAAGGAACATCATTGGTTGCCTTGTAAAATAATGGCCACCTCGCAATAGGTTCCCACTATAAAAATTAGGCAAAATGATCTAGAAGGGTGGCACTCGAACCCACGCAGCCACAGTCAAATGGATTAGCAGTCTATTGCCTTAACCGCTCGGCCACCTCGCCGACATGTCATAGCTCCCACATGTTGCTGCGCAAATAGACAGCTAAGTGGTGGGCAGATGAAGGAACATCATTGATTTCCTCGTAAAATATTGGCCACCTCGCAATACTTTCCGATATTCAAAAATGAGGCAAAATGATTGAAGAGGGTGGGACTCGAACCCACGTGGGCACAGCCCAATAGATTAGCAGTCCGTCGCCTTAACAACTCGGCCACCTCACCGACGCGTCATCACACCTCCAAGGTGCTGCGTAAATAGACAGCTTAGTGATGGGCAGATGAAGGAAGATCATTGATTACCTCGTAAAATAATGGCCACCTCGCAATACGTTTTGACTATCAAAAATGAGGCAAAATGATCGACGAGGCTGTCACTCGAACTCACGTGGGCACAGCCCAATGGATTAGCAGTCCATCGCCTTAACCACTCGGCCACATTGGTGACGCGTCATGACTCCCGCATGTTGCTGCGTAAAGAGACACCTAAGTTATGGGCAGATGAAGGAACATCATTGATTGCCTCGTAAAATAATGGCCACCTCGCAATAGGTTCCCACTATGAAAATTAGGCAAAATGATCGAGAAGGGTGGGACTCGAACCCACGTGGGCGGAGTCAAATAGATTAGCAGTCTATCACCTTAACCACTCGGCCACCTCGCCCACGCGTCATGACTCCGGCATGTTGCTGCGTAAATAGACACCTCAGTGATGGGCAGGCAAACGAACATGATTGATCGCCTCGTAAAAAATGGCCACATCGCAATACGTCCCCACGACTGTGCTACACTCTTCATGAGGCTGTTTGGCGTCACGTAGCACGTGAACTTATTACTAATTGGTAGCTGACCAATAGTCCACCGTATACAACCTAGAGGCACCACATCTGCCAGTACGAGACCCTCGTTGATGAATAAGGGAAACAAGCGTATACTTAAGGGCTCGTTTTTCGTGTTTTACACAATAATAATCAGATCCAACAGACAATAATGTCCAGAAAGGTATAGGGGGAGTTATTAGGTCAATTGTAATATAAATGAAAAGAAAGAAAAGTGGTTGAAACAATACCTTGCCGTCGGCAGGATCCGCACCTGTGACCTTCAAATAACGCATTCGATGCTCTACCACTGATCTACCACGACAGCCATCCCCCCAGCCATTATATTGGGTATCTATGTCAATTTCTTCTCATCGAGGTAGAACAGGGACGTCGTCGAGGTAGCACAGCATGTGTGCCTTTTCAGGTCACGCAGAACTGTATCCATCATGCGCTCAAAGGTGGCGGGCGCATTGCACAGCCCAAACGGCATAACGTTGAACTCGTACAAGCCGTCGGTGGTGACAAAAGCGGTCTTCGGTCAAGCGTCCTCAGTCATAGGTACTTGCCAGTACCCTGAGCGCAAATCGAGGGATGAAAGAGAATTCTGCTCCTTGCAGGCTGTCAATCGCGTCATCTACCCGCGGTAGTGGATACACGTCCTTACGAGTGATCTTGTTGAGGCGTCGGTAGTCCACACAGAACCGCACAAAACCGTCCTTCTTCGTGACGAGAACGACAGGAGATGCCCAGGGGCTGCTAGAGGGGCGAATAACATCGCGGCGAAGCATGTCGTCGACTTGCTCGTTGATTACACGGCGTTCTGTGGGAGATACGCGATATGGACGTTGCCGCAGCGGTGGCTGTGCGCCTGTGTCGATGCGATGCGTAATGGTGGATGTGCGGCCGAGAGAAGGTTGAGCGACATCGAAAGAAGAGCGGAATTCTTCCAACAGGCCCAAAAGCTGGGAACGCTGGCCCTGCGTAAGGTCGTCGGGTATGCAGGGACCGAATATATCATCGGATGATGAAGCAGATGTCGAAACAGCACCAAGCGTACAGGAACTTGAGCAGTGCATGCCATGGGGTTGATCCATAACTTGCGCGTCTTCGATGGGCTCGACGCTGCCGAGACATTCTCCTCGCACCAACGTAACGCTGTACGGAGATGAGTTCACAACAAAAATAGTGGTGCTGCCGTGAGTGAGTTGCACGGTCGCAAAACAAACCAGCAAGCTTTTTCTTATGAAAACACGATGAGATGGCGAGAGGAGTGCAGCGGTGTCAGAAAGGCTTGCGCAGTAGAGCGACACCGCAACGGACGAGTTTGCAGGCACTTGAGTGTCGTCTCTGACGAGTAACTTGCTTGCAGCGGATGGACTGTCGGCCGGCATCAAAGAAGAGAATGGCGCGAGTTCTATTTCTGCTGGTGCGCAATGAATGACGGCGTCGTGGCGGGAGAGAAAATCCCATCCTAGGATGACGTCGTGAGAGCATGAAGAAATTATGGTGAATTCGACAGCATACATCACGTCCTGAATCATAAGGCGGGCTGTGCAGATCGCTGTAGGGTGAATCCTTTGGGCGCTGGCTGTACGGAGGGAGAGCCCGCAAAGCGGCGTGGTCATTTTGCGCAGTAATCGGCTAAGTTTTTCGTCCATCACGGATACGGCGGCTCCAGTATCTACAAGGGCAGATGCACGAACGCCATCCACAAGCACGTCTATCACGTTCGACGGGCTTTCCTGAGGGCTTCCGCAGTTCGACAGCGTCGCAGCCCTTGCCTCGTGGACTGCGACGACTAGTTTTCCTGGTCGCCCTCGAGTGGACGTGGCCGCATTGGCGACAGTGAGCGATGGCGTGGAGATGGTGAACGGCGGGTAGACGGAACGGGGCGGGACGACGGTGACATAGGTGGCGGTTGGTCATAAGAGCGGCTTGACTGGCTGGGATAGTTGGAGGCGAATTGCGGTTGCTGCACACGCTTTCAATAGCGTGCTACATGACCGACGCAACCACAAGCAAAGCAGATGGGGCGATTGTCAGCAGTGCGCCATTGGTTTGCGGGTCGCATCCATGTCGCAGAACGCGATTGGCGAGCCGGCTGCTGGTATGAGTGCATGGTAGGCGACACTCGGGGCACGTGGGTGAAGCCGGCGTATGTAGGCGAGACAGTTTCTCCAAAGGCCTGGGGCCTCGCGATGGTTTCGGTGTAATTTAGGGGAACAGTGACAGAAATCGGGGGGGGGGCGCGGCCAGGCAACAACTTGGGCGTAGCTGAGTGGCACAGATGCAGGAGGCGGCTGGTAGTATTCAGGGACGACCTCCGCGATTTCCTGCTGAATGGCTCGGCGGAGCGGAGGTAGAAGTGTACTTGATGGCTGTTGAGCATGTTGTGGGGAAGCAAAAGCCAGTAGAGAGACCTGGCGGGCAACTTCCTCACGCACGAACGACTTGATTTCGGCGAGCAAGGTTGCGTGGTCAGGAACTGCTGACAAGGCCGAGAGATCAGCATCACGTGGTGGCAGGCGACTGGTCATCAAGCGCTGCCACCGCAGCTCGTCATAACTTTGGCATAACATGATGACTTCTGCCACAGTGTGGGGGTTCTTTGCCAGGAGCATGGTGAAGGCATCGTCGATGATGCCTTTTAGAACATGCGTGATTTGGTCAGCCTCTGACATGTTCAGGTCGAGTTTCTTGCACAAGTCAAGGATGTTCTCGATATAACTTGTGAAGGACTCGCCGGTCTGCTGGGCTCGTTCACGTAAACGCTGTTCAGCTTGCAGCTCACGAACGGCCGGGCAGCCGAACACGTCGACGACAGCGGTTTTAAAAGCGGACCATGTCGGGAAATCAGATGCGTGGTTGTTGTACCACATGCCGGCCACACCCGCGAGATAGAAAAACAGGTTGCCAAGTTTACCTGCCTCGTCCCAATGGTTGGGGACGCTCACGCGTTCGCTCGGGCGAACATTATTTGTGTGTATATAATCCATAGCAAACATGCAGCTTATAACCAACGCTAAGGAAAGCTTTCGTAACATGGATTGCAGTTAATTGCCATTATAGATGAAACGCGATTTGCTTCTGCTGACATTCTGCTGTATTCGGAGAGCACCTTCACACATTCTAAGTCAATTAGGCCGTCATTTAACGCAAGGTCCACATATTCCTGCAGTAGCTGCGCTGCTCGGTCGCCAATCCGAAGGTCGCGGGTTCGATGCCGGCCGTGGCAGTCGAATTAAGGTGGAGGCGAAAAGGTAGAAGCCTTTGCGCTGTGCGATATGAGCGCTCATTAAAGAACACCAAATGGTGAAAATCTGTGCAGCTTTCCACTACGATGACCCTCATAATCATATCGAGGTTTTTTAGACGTAAAATCCCAAATATTATAAATATGTGTTCTTCTTATGCTGCATATTGCATCTGATGAATCGGCACCTACACCCTTCTCAGGCACAAAAGCACCCTTAGAGCCTATTTTAGGGTGCTATTGAGGCAAGCACCCAAACAAAGGGGTGCTTTTTTTTCAATGAACCATTTGTGGGTGTTAATGGGTGTTGCAAAGGGTTCTTTCTCGTAAAAGCACCCTTTTTACACCCTTTTGGGTGCAAAAATGTTTACTGTGTAGCACCACATAGCTTCAAGAAATCGAGTCCCAGAATGACGTCTTGCGTAGCATGAGGGAGGACAGCAAACTCTGCGACAAAGTTCTGGCATGCCAAACTAACAGTCACAGTGCAGACACCAACAGGTTGTATGTAACACCTCTCCGCTCACTCCACGAAACGTATCAGGACGGTCCCAACGAAACATAACCTTTCGTCCAAGAAGGCGGGTGAAAACTAAACTCATCACTGACACGCTTGCATCTGTGTCCACCAACGCCATCGTCGGTACACCATCGATAAGTACTCGAACCTTATTTCTAAACATGGAAGCTAACGGAGGTATTTCTGTTGAAATCGAAGACTGTCCGGTGACCTCACCTCCAACGGCCGCGCCGGCTAGTTTTCCGTAGGAGGCGAGGAGTGGCGGCGCCGAGGAGACGGTGATCGGTTGGTGCGAGGGGCAGGTGGTGGTGTCACACTGCGGTCAAAGGCAGGAGATTGGTTTCGTAGCGGTCCTGGGATCTCGTAAGACGCGCTTCCCGGGAATGTCGGTGCTCGGGTAACGCCAGAACGGTTAAATCTCGGTGATCAGTCGTACCTTGGCGGCTGCCGGTAGTTGCAATACCTGGCAATGTGTCCTTCGAAGCCACAGTTGTAGCAGACTGGTAGAGGACGCTCGCTGAACCAATGCTGAGACCGCTCAGCTGTGAAGGGTCGGTGACGAGCTTGCTGAGCGGGGGCTGCCCACCACCTCTGTGTGGCGGGGCCATGCCGAAGGCATTGGCCATATCGCTGGTCGGCCGCGAATGAGTCACGACGTGGCCTCGGATTTCCAGTTTCGCTGATGTCTGCCACCTCAGTGGTAAAGCATCGAACGCGTTATTCGAAGGTCGAAGGTTAGGATCCTGCCCACGGCAAGGTATCTTTTCACCCACTCTTCTTTCTTCTCATATACATTACAACTGACCTAATAACTTCCCCTATACTTGTCTTGGCATTATTTTCTGTTAGATCTCATTAATATGTGTGAAACACGAAAACCGAGCCTTAAGTATACACTTGTTTCGCTTATCTATATATATATATATATATAGATACATATATGTGCGTATACATGTGCGGTGCATGACATCGACACCGACGTTCACGCCGATGCTGATTCCGGCGGTGATATCTAGCCGAGAGTGTTCGTATAATTCTATCGTAATAACAAGAAGAGGTCAGGGGTGCGGTCTCACAGGCGACAACCTGCCAGTAATGCGCTTCCTCACCATAGCAGGATTGGCCACTCTGATGCAGAGAAAGGAAGAAAGAGAATAAGGAGAAATGCGGGCAGATTAACTAGGGCGGAGCCACGGTAGGCTACCCTGCACTGAGGAAGGAAGAGGGGAGGAAAGTTATAAAGGACTATAGCAATTAACCCTTGACCTTCAGTCCCAAGTGGCTGCGAAGCAACTGTCCAAGGTGGTGGTCAGACTTGCGACGCAGCGGAGGGTCCTAAGAAACTCTGTGTGAACAGGCCGTCATTATATATATGAACTCGGCTACCTTCAACGCTAGAATGCTATCTATTGAGGCTAGTCTAGCTGTCCTATTCGAGGAATTAGAGGGTTTCAAGGTTGTAATAGGGCTCAGTGAAGTAAGGAGGACACGTGAGGCTTTTACAGTGCTGAAGAACGGACAGTGCCAATTCTACCGTAGATTAGTTGACTAAAACGAACTATTGGCGTTAACTTTATACATACAAAGTTAGTGTGAATTGACAAGAGTCTATGACGAATGTTATTCACTGATCCTAAGGCGTAAATCATGTCACGCACGTCATGGACAGTGGGATTTGTAGGACGTGGTCTCGATCTTGTAGCGGCCCTTTAAATAAATGAAGGCACGGCAAACTTTTATGACGAGTTATACGAGTATGACAAACGTAAATTCCCACTGCTATAGCATAAAATTCACGACTTGCACGCCATGTACGTCATTTCCACGCTCGTGGCGTACTAATTAATGTATGGTTCAATAGCTTGACATACACCAAAACTGATATTGCCTGGCGTGACTGTAAACTAATAATAGGTGTGAACATAAAAATTAAATCATGCATGTCATGTAATATATCATCCAAGCCCCGCTTCCTTAGTGTGCTAGTGGCCAGTTCGCTCTATGGGTATGCACCCACAATAGTGTCATGTCAGGTGACGATACGACGAATATGCCGGCCATAGGGTAACATGTAATGGCATGCATGATAGCTACTGCGTGGCTTACATGCCCCGCTCATAGTACGCTCGGTGCCATATCGCTAGCTTGGTATGTTTGGTATTGCAGGAGGTAGCTGCATGACGAACATGAATGACAGGAGTGGGCGGGGGGCGTAAAAGCAGGGCATATTTTCTTGTCACAGCCTATTATTTATGTTTGTCATTTATTACAGCCACCCCGCCGTACCAGTTTTGGTTTACATTAAGACAGCGAACCGGCCGCAATTGCACCGTAAGCACGGCATGGAAGTCATGGCTTACACAACATGCATGTCATATTTGCCTGCTACAACCTGTCTTATATATTTCTAATACAGTCAGGCCATGCACTACCATTGTAGGGGTATGTAGAGCTAGCAAACCGGCCGTGAGCCCACGAAGATTGTGGCATGTAAAACATGCTAACATTGACATGAATCGGACTACTTTTATAACATCGTTTGCGATTTGTGTTTATCAAACAGTTACTTCACGCATTACCGGTTTTTGTTATTATCAACCAAGCCGACGTTATTATCAAGCAAGCCGGAATAAAAATAATGATGTATAGTGCTGCTAAAACGTTCCCAGGCCACTATCCCATGTATTTCTGTGGCAGCGTGGCTTGGGAACATTAGATCCCCCCTGTACATCAAATGTTCCTCGTGAATTGCATGTTTAAATTTTTCATTCCTGCTCATCATACAGTAACCTCACAAAGCATAAAATTTTGTTAAAATCAATCCAGACAACCGACCGCAAGCCCACTTTGAACTCGGTATCAAAATCACGCTGCACATGAAACGCATGGCAGGCACTGTTTTCATGTTACCACCTGCCATTCAGATTCGTCATACAGATATAACTCGTCGTAGAAATTTTGGCATATCTCCATTTTGTCAAACATCCGTGAGCGTGACTTGACACTTGTGACGCGAGCGTGCTGGAGCCTTTAAGCGCCGAAGCCCACCGAGAGCGCGTGGCTGCGAGTGAAAATGAACACGGTATATTCACCGTTGCAGTGACATTACCTAGAAGCGTTGCACCACCTGTCTTTAATCGAAAGGGAGATGTGCTGATTCAGCGTCATATTTTCACAAAGAGCGGTAAATTATGCTCGCGCACATATTTTTGATAGGTGTTCATTCAGGAGAAGGCTGGTAGCTAGCTCTGTATTGTGCTTTCAACGCAATCTTTCTCTTGGAGCCATATACCACACGAAGGTCACTTCACTTGCTGCGGTGGCTGCGTATGTTAAACGCCTTTCATTGTATCGCGTTCCAACTAGTTGCTATTGCTTTCATTGCTTGTGTGGGCGGTGAAACTGACTTTTTATTAACTGAGGGACAATTTTTATTTGTGACGTATTTAATTTTTGCTCGCACCACAAACATGGAAATTTTAATTTGTAAGGCACCCAAATATTAGGAATCAAGTATTATTTCACGATAAAGCTTTCCTGGTTACACAATATCAAGGCCAGTTCAGGGGTATACCGTATATGCGGACTCCTTGAGCGGCGCTGATCATACCGTCCAAATAAATGAGATAATAGATGTCGAACCTACTTCAAAGACTAAATAAGCTGTTTTAACCGGGGCTGCTTCAGACAAAGCTTCCAAGAAACTGATCTGTCAACAATGTGATGTGAATATACTGTCGCGGTCAGCAGTTAACATAACACCGAGACGTTTATTCCAAGAACAAACGGCCCCATGTTTTATGCAGCAGCCATAGCAAAAACATAAACACAAACACGCCTTCTTCTTCGGTCATTGTGTCGTTCCGCGAGACGGTTAGAGCACATACCGAAGCCACACCACTTGGAAGCAGGCAGCAGGTGTTTGCTACCTCTTGGCAGCATGCAAACTGAAGCATTCGCCTCTTTCTCGAAGAACATCGCCCTGATGCTATAGTGAAAGCAGTCATTCATGCATATAAGGTCGCTTTTTACAAGCGACAGCACCTCGTGGATTCACTCGCTTATATATTGTTCAATTCGCACTACGTGCACAACTTCAGGTCAGTGCGCGCGATGACTCACTGTGGGGGCTATCCAGCACAACCTGATAGATGACGTCGCTTGTTCATCGCCGCACTCAATAAGGTATGAATTTTCTTCTGAGCAGGTTTTAGGATGGTCCCCTAACTTGGTCCCCGGTTTATAGAGAGGTTAATTATAGTGGCCTGCGTCGTATATAGAAATACGTGCGAGCTCTCTGGCTGCGTCTGCGCGTTGAGTGAACGCGTCGGCACCCGTTTCAACGTAAGTGCATTTGTGTGGCAGCATCGCGTTCAACATTGTATTCACTTTTATTCCATGAACAAGGCGAATTCGGGTCATCCGTGTTCTTTCTTTCTCAGCAGTGGAAACTCATAGTAAACGTTTCTTGGGGTAGAATAGTATCCCAATTTTCGTGGTGTATCTCCACATTACTATGAAAGCATGTCTTCCAGCCTTTCGTTCAGCTGCTCGGGTAGTCCTTTTTTGTGTGAATGTTAGACTGTCGACTTACGATACATAGTACCACTGAGCATCAACACATTACCTAAATGTACAGCGATAAATGCAGTTGCACAATCTGCTGTAACGATGAATCGTGAACCGTGTCTCAACACAATGATATCTACGAAAAATCAGGCCACCTCCTTTGGTGTACCTCTCTGGATGGTTTTTGTTTTGGTGTAGTGAGTAAGGCAGTTCGTCACATTAACCTAGTGTTTACCAGCATAACAGGGAAGAAGTGGACCCAAAAGGTCTATTTTGATCTGGTCAAATGGCGTCGCCGAGTCCTGGACTGGGGGTAACAAACCGGCTGCTTTCGTTCGAGTTGGCTCGCACCACTGGCTATCGAGGCAGGTCGGAACGTGAAGTTTTATGGCAGCGGCGAGTCCTGGCCAGTAGTATCTTTTCCTAACTATGCTTAACGTGCGCGTGTAGCCTAAATGTCCAGGGGTGACCACGTTGTGGCACGTTGGCAATACTTCAGAACGAATGGTTGTAAGCACGACAAGCAGGTAGGTGAACCCGTCTGACGAGTTCTTTTTTTAAAAGAACACTGTTTCGCAAACAAAATTACGATAATCACCTTGGAAAGCTTTGGATGCGTTATGGATTTGTCGTTCTCAATACTCATTCTAGCCAAGTAGCTCACGAACATCATGTTGTTAGTCTGTGGTCGTAGACGTCTCGATTATTTCGAGGAATGCCATCTCTCGAGAGAAACAGCCGACACTCTCGGTAATCGGGACCGGCACTAGGCGGCCATGTCTCGTCTCTTCGACTTGTAAAAAAATCGTCGTATCAAACTCTTGTAGTGACGAACATCATGTGTAGTCTGTGGTCGTAGACGTCTCGATTATTTCGAGGAATGCCATCTCTCGAGAGAAACAGCCGACACTCTCGGTAATCGGGACCGGCACTAGGCGGCCATGTCTCGTCTCTTCGACTTGTAAAAAAATCGTCGTATCAAACTCTTGTAGTCTAAGGCTTCAGCGTGCTAATCACCCGGAAGTATCTTTCAAACCTGTCAACCAATACGGCTAATGGTGGTCACTGATAACCTTGAAGAGAGGCCGTACGAGTACGGGTGAAATTTCATAACTGCTTCTACCACGCGAGGCATTCTTTTTATGGTTGTATAAACTGCTTGCGGTGCGTTGACAATATTGCCCATTAGGGCCTTCCTAATTTAACAGCATATAAAAGTTATCAAGAAAGGCTGCATATAACTGTGCGAAATGGGCGGATTGAACGGATGCGTTTGATCTACTGCGTTTTCGTATTTCAGCCTAGTTGACCCAATTGACGCTCTTTTTCTGTGCGTCTTGGTACACTTTGTCGTGTTTTGAGCATCTATATTTCCCTCACTATGACGTACTAACTAGCCCAGTAATAAGTACTTGTTCAACCAGCCTTGGAACACGCAAATATGGCAAAGCAGAAAATCTATGCACTTAAATCTACGACGCCACATTTTTGCAGAACAAAGCTTCATTGCACTTTTTTCTTCACCAAAGTGATTGGTGATGATTATCTGCACCTCTTCTTTATTTGCTAGATTGCTAGGTACGCGTGTTTAGCAATTCATTTTGTATGACTTAAATTTTTGAGTGCGCATGGTGTTGGATATTTTGTGCGTTCAGTTTTGTTTGCAAAAACTGTAGCAAGCACTCGTGCTGTGCCCTATGGAGGTATTGTGCCTCCATAGTGTACTAGTTAGTTTGCCAAGTATGCACTGTTCCAACTCGCCAACATAGCTTACTGCGAAGTTTGAGCGACGTTTTTTCTAAAACTGCCTAATGAAGCTTGAAAACCGCAACCTTGCCACACAAAGGAAGACCTACCAAGGTATGGCTGACTTGAATAATTTAGGCGTTTCCCTAAGTCACTAGCGTCATTCCACACCATAATGTGCCAGGGATTTTAACGATCCTCAAATATATTTTGACCCCAAGGAAACTTGTGAAAGGCAACCTGATTGCGACGGAAAGTGCTGCGGTATCCATATTCCTTTCGACAACGCAGTTCCTTTCGACACCGCACAAACACAATTAGTGTATGTGGAATGACAAACATTTCTAGTGAGAAGAAGAGAACGGTGCAGTGAAAAAGAAATCCCTACGTGTCAGTAGCACTGATGGTTCGTTAGGTAGCAAGCAGATCGCATCAGAAACGAGGCACGATCCCGAAGGTTACAGGCTTACCGGCCCCAGCGGCCCAGCTTTGATCCCGCCACTGACGTCACCGCCCCACTTGTCTTTGTCCCGCGCTCCGCCCCTGCTCTACATGCGTGGGGAGCGTTCCCTTGGTCAGTGTTTGCTCACATATACAGTTGTTGCCTATATGAAAATGGTTACACAAAAAACGCCATACGCTTATTGTAAGAGGTCGTAGATAACGATTTCACAATAAATACTCGAATGCAAAACAGGATCAGTGTCCCTTTAACGAATAAATTTCTTATCTGGGTACCCCCGTCAGCTAAGGTATAGTAGTGATGTTACCAGAGAGGCTGGTCACGCGAACATTTCTTGCGTCTGCCAAGCTTTCCTAATTCTCAAACCACATGGGATTTTTTGAAGCATCATGCTATACCATGGTGGATGATATTACTTCGTTCAAGATTTAAAGTAACCTATCTGTTTTTGCTGTCCCCTTTTCTTGCAATTACTTACAAGATACGTACGTCCTAGCTCCCAGTAGTACACCGCATCTATGTGAAACGGAAAGAGAAACATGGGTGACGCATGGCATAACAGCCTTTGTCATTGCAGGCATTACTGAATCGCACCATTCAAGAAAAGTGGTGGGGAACTCTCTTCATCATCATCATCATCACAAGCCTGATTACGTCCACTGCAGGGCAATGGCCTCTCCGTTTATCCGCTAATCAACCTGTTCTTGTGCTTTCCGTTACCACGTTATAACTGCAAACTGTTTATCCCATTGGTCCACCTAAGATTCTGTCTCCCCTTCGTGCGTTTGCCTTCTCTGGGAATTCAGTCAGTTACCCTTAATGACCAGTGGTTATCCTGCATACCTGCTACGTGTCCGGCCCAGGTTCATTTCTTCTTCTTGATCGCAACTATTATATCCCTGACTCCGGTTTGTTTCGTGACCCACTGTGCTCTCTTCTTGTCTTTTAAGGTTACATCTATCATTTATCTTTTCATCACTCGCTACGTCATCCTCAATTGATGCTAAACCCTCTTTGTAAGTCTCCAGGTTTCAGTTTCATAGGTAAGCACTGGCAAGATGTAGCTGTTATGTACCTTCCACTTGTGGGTTAGTGGAAGAATACCATTCATGATATCATAATGGTTGCCGAACGTGAGCCACCCTATGTTTATTCTTCTATTTATTGCACTCTCGTGGTTCGGCTTCGCAGTTACTACCTATCCTAAGTATACATCTTCGTTTACAACTTCCAGCGTCTCTCCAGGTATCGCAAATTGATTAATGTTCTCTCTGACACGGTTGCACATTACTTTAGTTCACGCATATTTATTTTCAGACCTACTCTTCTGCTTTCTGTGTTCAGTTCTATAGTCATGCGCAGTAATTTGTTCCCTGAGTTCCTCATTAGGACAATGCCTTCAGCGAATTGCAGGTTAGTAAGATACTTTCCATTGACTCTTATCCCTAACTCTTCCCAATCTAGGGTCCTGAAAACCTCCTGCAAACCCGCTGGGAAAACATATGAGAAATTGTTTATCCGTGTCGTACACCCTTATTTATTGGAATTATGTCGTTTTTTAAGGAGAAAAATGATGGCTGTGGATCCACTGTAGATTTATTTCAGTGCGCTTGTTTAAGGTTCTTCAATGACCTTATTTCGTAGTGTCTACCTTACTGCGGATGTCTAAGCTGAGTCAAACGCCTTCCTCGTAACCTATGAAGGCTATGTATAGGGCCGGTTGTATTCCGAGCACTTCTCTATTGCCTGATTAATAGTATATTGAAGTTCATTGTGGAGTAGCCTGTATAAAATCTTGCTTGGTCCTTTGGTTGATTGAACTCTAATTTTGACTTTATATATGAGCTGATATTTTTGTAATGGTTGTAAAGAACAGACAGTAATCCGATCAGCAATTAATTTTTCAAGCCCAAGACGTCTTCTTTATAACGAAAGAAGAGAATGTTCGCGTTCATTCAAGATTTCTATCAAGAGACACTTCGTATCTAAGGTGGCCAGTTTTCCTAACACATTTCATTCAACAACTTTCAGAAGGTCCACTGTTACCTTATCTTCAGCAGCAGCTTTGGCTCTTTGCATTCTTTCTAGGACTTGCCTCACTTCTCCTGTTGTTACTGGTCAGATCTCAAATGTCTCTCGACTAATATTATTTCTTGCAATATCACCCTGGTTGTTTTGGCTTCTCTACTGCTTTTTGTAGAACTCCTCCACCACCTGAACTGTCCTATTCATTTAGGGCATAACATTGCCTTCCTTGCTCCTAATGCATGAATCCGATTTTTGCCTATGCACAAGTATACCTTCGCAGATTCTAGCCTAAGCGTAAATACTCTTATAAAGCGTTTTACAACAGCGAAAAAACAACCAGTCGCCGCACAATGCGAATAGCGTAACGAGTGGGTCGTCGAATGTTCCACCCATCACAAAAGCTTGCTCTTGTTCACCTATAAACTGTGGCGCATACCTCCTCCATGTACAATTCCTCATCGCCATCAGCCACTTCACGAACAATTGGTTAAAATGTCTTACAACTGTTTAGCGAATACCACGAATCTCAGAGGAATTACGAAAAATAACATAGCGAATGCCAGCCTACTACGCAAACGTTTTTATTAATAAGGCCGTAATGGGGATCAAGCAAGTGTGTTTGCAGCAGTTATCCAATGAGTGTTTAGTAGCGTGCACTAGAACAGGGGAGTGCCCGGACCAAACTCCGAAAAATGAAGCCTTAACAGGGTCAATCCGCTTATGGCGCTGCGATTGGTAGTCTGCAATGCGTCGTTTGTTTAAGAGCTTTGCGCGGCTCCGTAGAAGTGGTTGAAGGGTAGAATGCTAGCTTCCCACTCAAAAGACCCAGGTCCGAAGGGCAGATGTGGACGGCAAGCTTTTAATTATTTCATTTGCAAGGCCATATTGTTTGGCTTTACTTTTTAATGTAGCTTCAGTTGCTACATGCTTTTACAAAAAGTGACGCAAAATATGGAGTGAAGAAGAAGAAACTTGACAGCGAGCGTACTGGGACTTGACCGGCGGCTCCTCAGTACGCGCGCTGTCAAATTTCTTCTCCTTAACTTCATATTTCACGTGACTTTTCGTAACAGCATGTAGAAACTGAAGCTACATTAAATATTAAAGCCTAGCAATGCAGCCGTGAAAGTGAAATTAATAATAAAAAAGTTTACCGTCCACATCTGCAATTCGAACCTGGGTCTTTTGAGTGGGGAGCGAGAATTGTACCCCACGACCACTTCTACGGAGCCGCGTGCCGCTCTTAAAAATATGACACATTGCAGACAACCGATCGCAGCGCCACAAGCGGATTGACCCTGTTTGGGCTTCATTTTTAATGCAATAATGCTACGGCCGTTCCGAGCACTCCCCTTTTCTAGTACACTCTAGTGTTTAGAAAAGGCTGTGAAAGGCCGCGCTTCTAGCTTTCCCTGTGACTGGGCTGCGCCTTCCGCAGAGGCCTGGTGCTTTTCCTTGTCCGGACCACGGCCGCACTATGCGTGTCGGTTAAGGCTAAGGTGTGCCCCGTGTGGATATCGTAGGCGGGTGAGCCTTGCTACAATGTAGGACTAGCCTGAAGACTTTCTTTTTACAGTCCGCTTCATTCTCTTCATGTTAGACCTTCTGACGTCGGCTACCTTACGCCTATTAATTACTTCGAAAGCTTTCGTAGCCCTATTTTTTGTGTTGCATTTGAGGCTTTCATGATTTGTCGTCTCTCAATCACATTTTTTGTGTCCTGAGATAGTTTTGCGGTGTCATGTCTAGTAACTGTACCCCCTACTTTCATTGCACACTCTTTGGTGATACTAGTAAGATTATCGTTCATTGTGTCAACGCTAACGTCGTTACCTCGTGTAGTGCCTTGAATCTGTTTTGAAGTGAAACTCTGAATTCCTATACTTTCGCTGTCACTGCGAAATCAATAAATGGCTTCTTACATATCAGGTCTTGCCTTTGCATCTTTAAATCTAGTGGAATACGAGTTCTTGCCATTTTATGGTCAATACATCGGATCTTGCCAACTACTTCAACATGCTGTACAATGCCTAGCTGTGCACACATAATGAAGTCTATTTTATCTTTATTTTCGCCATAAGGACTTTCCCACGTCCACACACGGTTAGCCCGTTTTTTGAAGAAGGTATTCACGATCCATAAATTATTACGATCTGCGAACTCTACTAATAGCTCCCCTCTGGCATTTAAATGCCGATGTCACATTCACCCTCTGCATGGTCTCCGGCCTGTTTATTGCCTACTTTGGCATTGAATTCACCCATCAGTATAGTATACTGTGACTTTACTTTTTAAATGGATGACTCTACGTCTTTATAGAAGCGTTCAACCAAATTATCATCACGGCTCGATGTTGCAACGTTGGTCTGTACCACCTTCATCTTTTAACTTTTGCTAAACATTGTGGGGAACTCTAGCAAAAAATGCGTTTTAGGGGCGAAGCTTTTTATAGTGGCACCCGTTCGTCCCTCGTAGCCGTTGTAGTAGTGTGTAACAAGTATAACATTTTGACCTCCAAGGTGACGCCGGTGAGAGCTTTGTTCTGTGCGTTGTTGAAAAATAAAATATAGTACTCAATGTACATGCCGATGGCTGCTAAGGGGAAATGAGAAACAGGAGAATTCGGTTTTAGTTAACGCACACGCTGCGAATTTTTTTTGTTCAACAGCGCACAGAAGACAAGAAAGGGTTGCTACGTTATACTCGCTGGGCGTAACCTCCTAGGTTTTAGAAAGGTTTAGCGAGCATTGGACCACAGTGCCATGAATACAGTGAAATAGTATATCCCATGAACTCGAGGTGGTTAAAGGTGGGAAGTAGACACGAAGCGCGAGCCATAAAAAAAGTGTGCGTGTGCCTCCTCTCATTCCATCCTTGGAATGTCCGATGGATGGTGGTGCTTCTGTATGAGGAATATATGATGAAAAGATGCGAGGTGGTGGTACTTGGGGTGTTAAATAGGTAGACGAACGGACACACAGACAGATGCATGGACGGACGCACGGATGGCTGCACGGACGAATGGACGCATGGACGGACGCAGGAGCGGATGCATGGACGAAAGTAGGGACAGACGCACAGATGAATGTGCGGATGCACGAACAGACGCACGCACGGACGGGCGGATGGACGCACGGGTGGCCCCACAGACGCACGCATGGATGGACGGAAACAAGAACGAAAGGACGGGCGGATGCTTCGCCCCACTATCCATCATTCACTCGGTGGATATGCTGCCATTTTTTTAGATATTGCGAGCTATGATGTTTACGAGTTTTCATGCCAAATGTGACCCAGCCTGAACGTATTGGAAGCTTATTTCTCGCAGTGTGCGTCCCAATACGATATTTTATCAGTGTACTTACTTTGTTTCGCATGTTCTATGTTAGGGTGATTAGTTGTGCATCTGTTACGCAATGGATACAAGTCAGAGCTTTCACACATTTCCATAGGTATAAGTAAGAAGCTGCGTGAATCTTAGCTCTTTTAACTGTGATCTTGTGTGCAGCCATCTACTGGATGCCTTGCGCCCAGCTACCACCTTCACGAAAAGAATTTCTACGACTTTTGGAGAGAAGAGTCAAACACTCAACAGGAGGTACGCCCTTGCACCCACAATAATGATGCTTTTCTTTCGTACGTTAGTCTATGTGTGGGCCTCCTTCACCTCAATCCCAAAGTATGTTAGAGAGGTAATATTTATGCTACAGGGTTGAAAAGCTCATTCCGCGGGAATTTGGGTGTTTGCTGGAGGCAGGCGTCGTCGGTGAGGTAACACAGAGCCCTGCCATTGATCGAACCTGTTTGAAAAAATAAATAGTGTATTAGTGTCATGCAGTGAGACAACTCCTCATGCATGCAATACAGTGGAATAAAGCGCTGTCACACGCAAGCCATTCTAACATGTGAAATGCGCACCGAGTGTGTGCTTCAAATGCCTACTCATTACACCACAGCACTCAGCAGTAGTTAATCATCATTATGAGAAGTAGCATCGGAAAAGTCTGCAGCTCCACAGCTGAACGTGCCACTTAACGGAAGCGTCGTGGGTATTCGCCAATTCCCCCCCCCCCCACACACACATATATAAAGGAATATTGGTCTAGAGGGCCCTTCGCAACTGCAGTTGTAGTAGGCGTTCTATACTCACGCACACTGTTTTTGACAGTGAAGGGAGAGTTATAGGGGTGGAGCTACTGAAATGGTGCTCCTCCGCGAAGTAGTCCCGTTCGGCTGGCGCTTCAATAGTGGCTGTGTTTGAACATTAACACTAGATAACATTTACTATTTGCTATGTGGAGGCGCGGCTTATTAACATGCTTGTCTTGGCGCCAACAAATAAGTCCACTGCATTGAAAAAGAGGGGCAGCAGAAAACTGCTCACGTAGGTGGCCGCTAAATATCGCCATAAGATGTATAATAATAACTAAACATCCAAGAGCTTTGCAGAAACAATTCAGTCTTGTGGACGGAAGACGCAAGCCACCAGAGAAGCCGCTTCCCCAAAAGTATTAACGAAATCATTTTCCAGAGGCTTTCATAGCATCGACGCAAGAATACTTGTGTGTACAGTTAATGCTCCCATACAGCGGCCCTTCAATCGCCGGTGCGAGTCTTTTCATTCTGGAATGGGCAATTTAGTTGTACAGACAGCCCAATGCAACATCATATATCACATAGTTGTTTTTCCGTCAGTGAGTAGGTGCTTTTCTTGCACGCCAGAAGACATGGTTTAGGGATCCCGGCTGAAGCCATTGTGTACGAAGTGTGCTCATTGAACGTACTTTAAATCAAATAGAATCTGCGAACAATGGTCAGCTTTCTCTTTTTGAACATCGCTATTGGGATTGTAAAATAATTCATCAATTACAAAGAAATTTCAAAAAATGTCCAGCAGGGCTAACATGAAGTTTTTTTTTTTCATTTGGGGTTAAGAGCCGAACCTATGAGGAGCGTTATCCATCACAGCACGCAAACGTTGTGTGTTCAGTGGAAGACCGCTTCCTTGACCTTCGTCCCTACATTGAAGGCATGGTACTTCTTTCAAAATAACCATAGCCTCCGCAATGTATTTCCTAATGGTAACGGTGTAGTATGAAACAGCACGGGCAGTACACCCGTTTCTTCGGTAGTCCAGAATATTTAGAGAGTACTTCTTTCGACAGTTAGACATCGGCAGAACGAAGCTGTCTAAATAATAAACGTATTCTTGCCTACTTCTATCTTCTTCGCAATTGTATTGTGCCTCTATCTGTACGTGAAAAAGAACCGATTAGTAATTCAAAATATACACCCTGAAAAATAAATGCTATATAGTAAATCATTGGGGAAGGGGACAGATGTTGCTTTTTTCTTAACTTTTGCTAGAGCTCTATGTTCTCAGCGAAAGCATGAGGCAATTGTTATCGCTTACAGAATCCCACAAGAAACATTCTGCGAGTTCGGGCGCTAGCTCGATTCGGGATAATGGCCTTTTCGGGTTCCCCCTCATTTTTCGCATTATCAACCGCACACTGTGTCTCGGATTTCCACGATAAGAATTCGGCTGCGGTTATTTTCTTGTAGAGAACACAAGTGCCTATTTTTTGGCGTGTCAATCTTTTTTATGGGGGCCTCTTCAGTAAGAGACTTATTTTTAGCGCCTACAAATAAAGCCTGCAGGGCTTTATTGCCATGAAATTGGAGATATTTATTTATTTATTTATTTGTAGATACTGCAATCCCAAATGAGGGATTATAGCAGGGTGGGAAGTACAATCATAAATATTCCTAGGTGAACAAGAACAAAAATACGGAAGCAAAGTACAGTTCTCGGAATTACAAAATAAGGGAAAAACTGATATACAAAATTCACGAATACATGATCAACCATGGCGACAAAATACAATTCAAAATGTACAGGATAATAAATATTCCAGAAACAGAGTCACATACGCAAGGATTGGAAAAAACACGCGTGATAATTCTACACAATTTCAAATATATACACACATATGCACACATATATATTATGCAGTTAAACACAAGGCAAACTTTTCAAGTGATGGCTGTAAAACAACGTCATTAGTTAGGTTGTTCCATTCCCCGACTGTTCTCGGGAAAAATGAATACGTGAAGCAGTTATTGCGTGTTTGAAAGGGCGTAATGGAGAGGTTATGGCGATGCCTTGTCGAATACCCAGAGGAGAAAGACAATAATTTGCTAGTGTCTATCTTATAGTGCTTCTTAATTAGTTGATATAAAAATTTGAGACGAGAAATTCGGTTTCTTTCAGTTATTGGTGAAAGATTAGCTCTCGCTAGCAGTGCACTAACTGATGTGCGACCATAACTGTTGTATATAAAACGGGCTGCCTTTCTTTGTATTTTTTCAATCTTCTTTTTATTAGTCAACGTAAAAGGATCCCATATAACGACTGCATAATCTAGAATGGGTAGAACTGTTGATTTGTACGCCAGCAAGCGCACAGTGGGAGTGGAGTGCTTGAGAACTCTCCTAAGAAATGAAAGTCTTGTGTTAGCACAAGCTGCAACATAATCGATATGTTTATTCCACGTCAAGTTGTTTGTAATGTAAACCCCTAGATACTTGTAATACTGCACCTCAGCAAGGTATATATTGTTACAGCAATATTGGAACAAGAGGGGCTCTTTTTTGTGTGAAATGCGCATAAATACGGTTTTTTCAAAGTTTATGGGCATCTGCCAACTGTCGCACCAAGATTTAACTTTTTGAAATGCGGCATTTAACTTTATTTGGTCATTAGAATTTTTTACCTCGGAGTAAATAACGCAGTCGTCTGCATAGAGTTTTATGTTAACGGGTATGTCATTCACAATGTCATTTATATATAAAAGAAAAAGAAGCGGTCCAAGTACCGAACCCTGGGGGACGCCAGATTCCACAGAAACCCTCTCAGAGCATTTATCTTTAAATACAACATATTGCTGACGGCTATGAAGGTAAGATAAAATCCATTTAGTTAACTGCTTGTTTTTGAGTATGTTGTCTAGTTTGAAAATTAATTTTTTGTGAGAAACCTTATCAAACGCCTTTGAAAAATCCATAAAAATCGCGTCAGTCTGCTCACCATTATTAATTGTCAATGCAAAATCGTAAACGTTCTTAACTAATTGGGTACAAGTAGAGTAGCCTCTTCTGAATCCATGTTGAGACTCGGATAGGGCATTATGAGCAGTTAGAAATTCCGAAATATGATTATGAACTATATGCTCGAGCAACTTACAAACTGTTGACAATAGTGATATTGGCCTATAATTACTAATTTCATCTTTCTTACCCTTTTTATGAAGTGGTTTCACTTTGGCTGTCCTCCAATCGATTGGCAGCTGTCCTTCTTTCAACGATTTTGTAAAAAGAATGCAAAGATATTTGGCGACCCAT
Source organism: Rhipicephalus microplus (assembly GCF_013339725.1). NCBI lineage: Eukaryota > Metazoa > Arthropoda > Arachnida > Ixodida > Ixodidae > Rhipicephalus > Rhipicephalus microplus. The sequence continues at coordinate 21,955 of NW_023613592.1, forward strand.
TCAGCGTACCTTTTGAGAAAGGCATTGGGTATTTCGTCAGCACCACCAGATTTTTTTACATCAAGTTTCAAGAGCATATTGAAAATTCCCTTTTCACTTACGGTAATGTCAGGCATCGGCGGTAATGGTGACACAAAATTAGGCAGTTTGCCATCATCATTAGTAAAGCAGGACTGAAACTGCCTATTGAATGCATTTGCAATTTTTGTGGCATCAGTAATTTGGACACCATTAATGGTAAAAGCATCCACATCAGTATAAGATGGGGAAATTGCTTGCCATAACTTCTGCGGCGAACTAGTAATGAAACTAGGTAATGAAACTGAAAAATATTTGTCTTTTTCAGCTGCAACTTGTGTTTTAACTTTGTGAGACAAATCTGAAATTTTGGATTCCAGGTTTACGCAGTCGCCTACAGATCGACGTTTTTTCTTTAACCTCTTTAATTTTCTCTGCAAATGTATAGTAGAACGACTTATCCAGGCATTCACACGTTTGTTTTTCTTGCGTATCAATGGCACAAATTGTTCAATACATTCATGTACAAGTTTCGTAAAAGAAGCCCAAAGATTGTGAACATTTGCATCACTGCGAGAGAAATTATCTAGATGAAACGAAAGCACGTCTAATATAGCTTCGTCATCGGCTCTGGAAAAGTTTCGAAAATACGAAGCTTCGTTAGCTTTGTCAACTTTAACATTGCTGAGGCTAAGGAAGACGGCCTGATGATCGGAAATTCCTGGCATGATTTGAAATGTGGCGTTCTCGAAAATGCTACCGCTTACGAAGAAAAGATCTAGTAGAGTCTTACTGCTATCCTGAATTCTTGTGAAGCCTTCAACAACTTGAGTAAGGTCAAAGGCAAAAGCAATATCAAGCATTGCCTCTCCTACCTTGTCATTACGAATTTTGGGGGACATTGTTAGCCAGTCAACATCAGGCAAATTGAAATCACCAGATAGGATTATCCGATCATCAGGTTTGACATGGTCACATAAATACTCCTTCAACACATCCATGGTAGAAGCATCAGAGTTAGGGGGTCTGTACATGGCACCAACAATATACCTCAGGCCGCCACTATAGGCTTTGCAGAATAAACACTCAATGTAGGCAACTTCAGGCATCAAGAATACGTTAAGCGCACTTTTGTAGATTATACAAACTCCACCACCCCTACTACCACGGTCTTTCCTGTAAACTCGGTATCCTGATGGAACGAATTCACTATCGTATATTTCATCACTGAGCCATGTCTCAGTCAGTATAACAATATCAGGATCGTTAGCAATAATTAGCCCCTCAAGCTCTGTGCTTTTATTGACTACGCTCCTACAATTGATGTTAAGAAGTTTCAAGAATCAATCATCATTTTGCCTTTGTCAAACCCGCCTATCACTTTTCAACTGAAAGCGGCATTTCTTGTCACTGTCCCAACCGTACATAACGCCGTTTACACTTAGCTTATCATAGATAAGCTTTACCTTAGCCCCTTTTTCCTTTTCGTCTTGAGCAGTTTTCCAAAGCATCCTTCGCTGCTCACGGACATGATGCGAAAAGTCTTCCGCAATAGACAATAAAGTGCCTTTAAGTTTATGCGAAACTTTTAAAATTGACAGCTTTTTTTTTATAATCCAGACACTTTATTACAATTGGACGATTTTTATTTTCCATACTGCGGCCTAACCTATGGATTCGCTCAATGCTGACCGCTTTAAGTCCCAGTTTTTCTTCTACAATGTCCTTATTAAATTTCTTTTCCAATTCTTCATGTGTCTCATTCTTGGGTTCATAAAGACCATAGATGATTAGGTTATTTCGGCGACTCCTATTTTCTAAGTCATCTACTTTGTCCCTAAGCGCCACGAAGTTTTATCAAGGTGGGACATTTGGTCTTCTAAGTCTTTAATCTTATCGCCCAATGTGGCAAGACTAGACAGCTGTTTCTCCAATGCCTCCATTCTGTCGCTTACTGATGACAATTTCTTTTCTATCTTCTCATGAGAACATTGCATAGATGCCATGGTTTCCATTATTTTTTGTTGTCCAGCCAGTAACTCACGCAACGTATCACTTTGGGAGGGACCGGGGTTTGTTTCAATGTCGCCACAAAGTAATAAACTTTTTGCTAGGGTGAAAATATAAGTAACAACATTTAGTACAAAGTGTGGGCAAGGCAGCAGCAACAAATAAGGGTTGTCACTACGAAAACAATGCGGTGGCCGGTTATCACCAACCTGAAGAACGAAGCAGAAGGGATTACTGAGCATCCCGCCGGTAGTGCTGCTGCCTGGCCCACTGGGGTGGCTCGCCGGTTCACGCCCTTTTGTAGCTTCCAAGATGGACACGTGATGTGACGTCACCGAAGATGGTCGCAATGGCCATCTTGCGGTGTGAGGACTTTTGATGCTGCTGATACCGTAGTCGGCAAGCGGCGATGGCTCCGGTCCATATCTGCGTAGCAGTTCGGCTTGCTTGATTCCAGGGAGGCCGCCGCGCTGTGATAGCCGAATTTCTTGAAGCACAGCCAAAACCTGAAGAACGAAGCAGAAGGGATTACTGAGCATCCCGCCGGTAGTGCTGCTGCCTGGCCCACTGGGGTGGCTCGCCGGTTCACGCCCTTTTGTAGCTTCCAAGATGGACACGTGATGTGACGTCACCGAAGATGGTCGCAATGGCCATCTTGCGGTGTGAGGACTTTTGATGCTGCTGATACCGTAGTCGGCAAGCGGCGATGGCTCCGGTCCATATCTGCGTAGCAGTTCGGCTTGCTTGATTCCAGGGAGGCAGCCGCGCTGTGATAGCCAAATTTCTTGAAGCACAGCCAAAACCTGAAGAACGAAGCAGAAGGGATTACTGAGCATCCCGCCGGTAGTGCTGCTGCCTGGCCCTAGAGCTGCTGCCTGGCCCTAGAGCTAAATATTATATTTGTAATGGGTGTTGACTAACGTCAGGCGGTATGATTGCTTGAATAGATTTGTTTATATAGCTTTAATGAAAAAAAATTATGGTGACGGCACGTGTAACATATATAATAAACGACGCAGCTGTCCGTCGTAGATCCTAGGATCTTTTGTGTTTACTAACAAATAATCTATTTTAGCATTGTTTGCATTATATCTTGCCATAAATTGGTAGAACCATAATATAACCTAATAGGATGATCCGTTTTCTTATTCAAGTGGAAATAATATCGATTGTTTCGCAGTCACAGAGCTTGGTTTACTTTACGGTCCACCGTGGTACATTAGCTGCAAGGCAGTTGTACTGATAAGTTCGAGGACACTGGTTTAAATCCTGGACACGGCAGCTGTATGTGGGTGCAGGTTAAATGCAAGATACCCACCTCCCCACACTCACTCATACCCACAAGTACCCACATCCAAAAGCGCACTCGAATGCTCTTGGGACACAATCTTGCAGGCGTATTTTTTTCTTGCGAAGAATTTGCTTATTTGGTATTATATGAAAAGCTAAGCGCAGTAATATGGTGCTGCCTAGTTGTTCGTTGAAGAAAAGGGTGAGCGCACATTATAAGCATTTAAAGACATTTGAAATCGCGTTATCAGGTAACCCCAGGACATCAAAAGCGTCATGAACTACCATTCGGCCATCGTGGGGAAACACACACTGCGAATAGTAGACACTGCTATGAACATCTCAGGCGAACCTGGCAGTGCGCCGCCACGGTGGTGTAGTGGCTAAGGTACTCGGCTGCTGACCCGCAGGTCGCGGGATCAAATCCCGGCTGTGGCGGCTGCATTTCCGATGGCGGCGGAAATGTTGTAGGCCCGTGTACTCAGATTTGGGTGCACGTTAAAGAACCCCAGGTGGTCAAAATTTCCGGAGCCCTCCACTAAGGCGTCTCTTATAATCAAATAGTGGTTTTGGGACGTTAAACTCCACAAATCAAATCTGGCAGTCGTGCGCGACAGAGTTAAGAAGCGGAGGGAGATGTTGCCAACTTCTGAGGCGCCCTCGTTGCAACAGAAGCCCGCACTCGCTCGCTTTTCAAAGCAGACTGCACCTGCTGCTTGACGTGGCACGTTCGATATGATGCTATTTGAAAATAGCTGCTATAAATCGACCGGCATTGCGACATTATGCGTTTCTTACCAATGCGTGCAACGGCGAGCCTTATAGCGCGCAAACATTGCCCGATGAGCCACACTCGCGCGCAGCAATCACAAAGGGATATATGATAGTGTTTGATCATGCGCGCCCGAACCCATGACGCGCGCAAACGTAACTTCTTTGCCTTGCCTGATTTCTCCCTCAGCCCTTTGCTTTGAGCGGGCACGTCGGCACCAGGGAAGAGAATAGGCCCTTAAATTGCACAGCATCGGTGAGCCGCGGCGTGTGCGTCTGCCGTGGGGCGCTTCGAGCTGCGCGCTTCTTGATCCGTTAGCGAATGACAGCTTTTATTCAACGAACCGGTGAGCGAAGAGGCTGGCTCAGACAAGTGGGGTGCCAGGCCTTGCCTCTCGACCATGTCTTGCGCTTGTTCCAGGATTCGTGTTTGGGTGTCCCTGTCTGTCGGTGCTGCAAAGAAGAGCCTCCTATTTTTCCCTGGCAGGGGGTGGGCATAAGAGGTTGGTGAGTGGCGGGTCTTCTGGGCAGCCCTAGAGGATGTGGTTCATTGAGACCATACCATCGCAGAGGCAGCAGCGTGGATAGATGGCTGGGTAAATGTTGGAAAAGCCGATGGGGCACGAAAAGGTGTAGGTCTGTAGGTGACGCCTGGCGACCTCAGACCACTTCGAAAGACTGACTTGAGGGGGTGGATAGATGTATCGCTCAAGGCGATAGTGCTGGGTAACGTCGGGCTAAGGGACCAGGGCCGCCGGCACCAGGACTTCCGACTCTCAGAAACCCACTACTCGGTTGATGATCCTCAATTGTGTTGGTGAAGTGTCTCGTTGCCGGGGTGACCCGATTGGGCGAGGACCCAGAAAAGTTCAAAAAGGCGCGGCTCATCTTGCTGTCGTAGCGGGCGAATTAGTCCTAGGGCGGTAGGCGAGACAAGACCTCGCGAGAAATTCGAGATGGCTCGTTTGGAGTCGCTTAGTATGACGCAAGCGTCGGCCGAGGTCACAGCCATTGCTCTGCGGTTTTCACGCTATACGCGCGATTGTCGTTCGTGTTCCTATAGTGCTTGGTCCTAACAGTTGATAGATCGTTTTAGCCAACCCAGCATTAAAAAAGCGCATCGTAAAACAAAATACCGTGCAAGGTGTATCCGAATAGGCCACTAAAATTCTGGAGAAAAGTGGTTAAGCAGCAATTGCCAGTGTCATCAGCATCGGGAGTTATGGGAGCTGTGATTCAAACGCGACCGTGTGTAGAGGGACAAATACGATTAGTGAAAAACCAAGTTTGTTTCGAAGACGAAGCAATCACTATGTTTTATTAATGGCATTTCTTTTCCTGAACAATATTATGTAAGTGTAAGGAGCAAACATTTATGATGTTTTTTTAATATTTCGAAAAAGATATTTTTTGCGACTATTATTCAGTATACTCCTTGCACTGCATGGAAAGGCATGCTCATAAAACTCGTCTGCGGAGACACACCCCCTCACGTGTTTTCGTGTTCCGCACTTGCTTAGGTTCTCTGCTGTGCGCGAAATTGGCAGGTGTGTTTTATCGCTTGAGAACGTCTTGAGTGCACTTTTGAAGAGGCAGCGGAATGATTTGGATTGCACCTAGTGCCTTCTACTTTCGTCGGTACGTGCAGAAACGGTGTTCTCAGCATGAATGTAGTAGCAACAAACGTATGTCTGGTGATCCATTTCTTCTACTTAAGAAACAAGGATAACGGTTTGGAATACTGTGCTCTCTGGACTTTCATGCATCAGTATTCTTGCGGCATGGTTTTTTTTTCTTAAACACGCAGAGCCTGTTATTATTTACGTTATCGGTGCGCGAACTGCCAAGTTGCCTATCACGCTACAATTCTCATGTCCACATTCGCATATGTAGCGGTAACCTAATGAAATATTGCAAAAACACCTAATGCAAGTAGTGTCCGCGGGCTTTTGTTTTTGCTTACTACCATTGTGTGCAGTGTAATAAATTTTAGATATTTTGACCATTGAATAAGAATTTTATGTCATAATTTTGCTGCGACTAGGCGTCATTCCTTCCAGTTAAAATTGAAGAACGCAAGAATTGTGCATGCTAAAGAGCCTGGGTATGTGTGAGGCAAATAAGCAACGCTGCACATATGACAAACATCTATGCGGTGTTGTTTGTTTTAGCTCCTCTGCGTAAGAAGCCGCAAACGCCGAATAAAGTTTCGAAGAATACGTTTCCTCATAAAGTCGAGGCAAAGTGAACGGTGTTACACTTAAACATCTCTACTGTATAGTAATGAGTCGGTGTTAGATTAGCTGGCTTTAACTTGAAGCGCTCTTGTAGAAGCCCTTCAAGCGTGAGTCTATATCGATAAGGTCCTATGAAAAGTTATTTGCGATCAAAGTTTGCACTAGGGCACAGAAAATGACGTCACTTGTTTAACAGCTAATGCGTCATATCCACTTTTTTTTGTTCCACCGGAACTCTTTCCTCCTCACAGAGGTGGCACTAAACCCCATGAAAAGCTGGTCAGCCGCCATTTTTATGACGTATGGGCTTCTTGGAGCCTTCGCTATCAGTTTTATCTACCTTGTAACGTGTCCCGAAGCAGGCACCCGGACGTGCAGCGCCAGCTATCCAGGTTTATAAACAACTAAAAAACGTGTAATGTTGGCCCCCCGAGTTTGAGGAAGCGCTAATCACGACTCATTGAGCTTAAGACATCGGTTATTAGAGTACGGCTCTCAAAAACGGTGCCGAATCAACTCCAGTCCTGTGTTGTGTAAGCTTAAAGACATGAGCCTAAACTGAATGAAAGCATCAGTTCAGATTTCACAAGCCACAGAGCACATGGTGGGTGCTTGCTAGATTCGACGCGGTTGAAAACTGCATTCGTAAGAGCGGGCATTTTAGGAAGCATAAATGCCTTGCCGGCGAAGTTTGCCGTGCACTTGGAACAGCTCTCCTGCGGACGGCGGCAGGCGACGGCCTACGGCACCGCGCCGTTACGGTTGACTTGCCGCTAGTGTGAGCGGCGGGCCATAATTTCACTCAGTTTTGATTAATGCAAACGAAATTTCGCACCAATTTATTTGTGAGAGAGAGAGAAAAATCCTATATTCATGCAGGCCAAAAGATCGTCTTCCTTGAGTGGAGTCCTCAGTTCAGGGCCCCATCGGGTCTCGCGCCACACCACGTGCCCGCTGGATCAGCCGACGCTGCTCCTGCGGCCCTGAGCTGGTCAGTGCAGTCTCCTAGGAGGAATGTGAGGTTGAAGGAGAGGGGCGGTAGCCCGCTGGCTGTCGTCATTCCCAGGTGCAGTGACACACCATGGGCTTCGCTCTACAATAGGGGTGCACTCAATTTGGATCGAAAGTTGTTTGATGAACATAAGACAACGTAGTTACCGAAGCCCTGACGGCTGCCTTTTATGTTTTTTCATCTCTTTTCGTCATGCCATTTCATAATAACGACCAAGAAAATGCATTGATGTGAAAAAATTTGCGTAGAAAAAAAGATTGCATTTACAATGGCGTGCCTGACAAAGCGCATTTTAAAGCATGTGTAGTTTTGTTGTTTATCTTATTTTCAAAACAGCTGGTACAAACATTAAAAGCTTCGCCTCCGATACTAAAAACGCCGGTAGAGCTTGTGTTCACACGTCAATCTGTAGGCTGTGTTCGTAGGTGAACAATGAAAGCTTTTTTGAAGTGCACGTGATGCTCACCTCGAATGGCTGCTTTCCAAAGTGCATCACAAAAGATATGCTTACTAAGTATGTTTAGATGAATATAGCAAACATGTCCCATGAATCACTTCACTTATTTGTTATAAAGAAAACAACTACAGGGAAAGTTGTGTAAGAACGTTATGAAAAAACCCGTTCGTTCTTACTTTCGCCCAGTTAATTTTTTTTCTTTTCAACGTGCTGTTTGTCCTGGTTTTCTGCTGAAAGCATGATCCTTTCTCTTATTTCTATCCATGCTGGAAATCTCCCTACTATTTGTGTTATTGTTTCCCTCATATCCTTCTTCTGTACTATTTCTTTTCATCTTTATAGTCCCTTTTCTCATTCCCTCATATTGGGACTACTTCAGTGTCGACCGTAGACTTCTCATTCAGCTTTCTTACCTTCTACCTACTGTATCTTTAGGTTTTAGAATTCTTACATAAAATTGCACCGTTTGTGATTTCGTAACCATGCAGGAATATACTAAGAAATATGTTAACCTACTGCATGCATGGTAAAACCTGGCCAGACTGCAAAAAAAATAGTTCATTCGAGGATTGTAACTGTAAAGGATACCAAAAAAGCATACGCAAACCACGAACGAGGCGGCAAGGGAGAAGCTTTTGAAAATTTTATCTCTTTGTTTACGAGTTAACCTTCTCCTACATTTATAGTAGATATAGTAACGACTACTCTCCTGCTACTATTTGTCGAATGCCTACACAACCTTACTTCATGATGGCCAAGAGCGAAAACAATAAAGCTACAGCTGTAACTAACCACCTCTCTGCTCACTCTCTCTGCTTCTGCCTCTCAGTTTTTTTTTTCGTTTCAGTGGCTTTCATCGAAATTATGTACGTACTAACTTGGCCAATAGGCAAAACTCTTTACCCACTAACCAATTAGCTCAAGTAAAGTACAGTGGGCGCTGCTTCTTTTGAATTGTACTTTAACCATTTTCACTTGAGTTGCGAAGAATGATATTGGAAGAAAAGTCACACTTTTTGTTGATGTTACAAGCCCAAGTCCTTAAAAATGTTATTTTTAGATACCTATGTGGTGTGCCCAAGTTTCCCGAGCCAAGAAATATCCAGCGCTACATTGGTGAGCAAAGATGTTTAGAATGTAGAAGCTTGTGAATTCGGACTTCACTGACCAAAAGGGTGGTTGTTCACACGCTCGAATTCCTTTCAAACCTGGCAGTAGTCATAAAACTGCTGTGAAAAACAACTAACGTGCTCGTCTATGCTTTTTTAGCTAATATTCGTTGGTTTCATTTGTTGTACCTAACAGTGACAGCGAGTCACTCGAGCAGTCTTTCTTCTTTACACTTAAGCTGATGAAGGCATATATGTAGGCTGATGAAATATAATATTTTGAAGAATTTCCAGCGATTTCTCAGCTTTGTTTTTCCGAATACACCAACTCACCAACAAGGGGCTCAACCGACAAATGAATCCATTAGGAGGGCCTGCTCTTAGTATGGTGGTTCAGATAAAACTTATGCTAGCATCAACAAAAAAAACAAAAAAAAACGTTCGATGCATGAAAACGGTGACAGGAAAAGAAGGATCTTTGGATTCTTCCTTTTCCTTCTTCTGTTTTTTTGACAGTTTTCTTTTTCGATTTACTTTTGTTGCTGGTAGTGCTGTCCTTACTGTATCTGAAAAGCTTTTAAACCGGGGCATTGTTAAGCCTCAGCAACACAAAAAAAGCAATTCGTAGGAGCTGGAGACAATAAATGCTCGCAATACATAAGGCTCTTCAGTCATACATAGTAGAGAGCAATTTTCGTTTACCGAGCCATTCACCGCATTTCAAAGCAAATGGCACAAATGTCAATAACGGTACTGAGCTATTCAGTAATAATGAAAGTACCCGGTGGCACATTGAATTCCGGTGTGGTGGAAGTGCCCTAACGGCGATTTCGAAAGCAATATAGAACTTTGAGTTGACAAATTGAAGAGGTAGTAAAAAGCAATCAAAAGATCGCTTCTTTTTTCATGTCTGAATGGTCGCACCCAGTGCTGCTAAACAATGATGTTGGGCAAGCAAACCAGTCTGGTTAAAATGGCGTATTAGAAAATGGGTTGCCAGGACTCGTTGATAATGATCAGAGTTTTCAACTAAGCACACTGATGATGACATAGAAAGAAGTGCGACTCATGGCTAACGGCAGCAATCAGCACAAAAAAACAAGAAAAATTCAAGGAAAGGCTAAATTCTGATGACATCATGGCTTGAATTTACGGATGTTCTCGCACAAATCGAATCGCGTTTGCGTCTGTTGCAGACACCGCATTTCTTCGAGAAACATAAGCGTGTTCATTCATGCCTCCTATATTATGAACTACCACTACTACAAGCTACATGAAAACTAACGCATCTATATATCAATGTATAATTTACCACACATGTATCTAGCAGTAACAACTAGAACCACTTTCTAAGTTATTAAAATATCGGTTACGTAGCTGTAACTCAAACAGGAAATGGATAAGAATTAAAAAAGCTTTAGGCGATTGATAACCTTTCTTAATTCATTCTTTGAAGTATCTCCATCTGTGTGCGTCCGAAAAATTCCAGAAAAGGACAAAGAAAATGTGGCATATAAGAATATGTTTGTTGTTTTCTGGAGAAGACGCCATGAATCTGGTAAGCATCCAGAAAATAAAGCTTGGAGGAAACTTCTACACTGTGAACGGCAACATCAGAACACCGGACGATGTCTCCAGAGGTGTCATCAGTGGCTTGATACCCGGTACGAGCACCGCAGAACTCATGGCTGGAATTTGCGCACAGGCAAGATACACAGTTCTTCACGCCTGAATGCTAGGTCAATTGACCGCGGCAGTCGTCTTCTTTCAAGGACCGCACGTTCCTTACTACACAATTTTACAGAGCGTAGACTTCTGCTGCTGACCATATTGTAAGTCAGTGCAGTATTGCCGAGTTTGTGGCAATATGGATCACCACCAGGACGTCTGTCCTAAACCTATCCCGGATTTCTGCTATATATGCGACAAGGCCGGACAAACGCACGGACATGAATGTGCACCCATCTGCAAGATCTGGGGAGAATGACACGAAACAGCAAGTAAGGAATGCAAAAGAAGACGAAAGCCAAGTCCACCACCATACAACGTAAGACAACAGCGCCTCAACAGGCTTCAAGAAATAGACAACAACCGGAACGCCAGCGGGGAAGAGTTCCATAAGCGCTCCAATGAACACAATTTTCCCGCGCGCAACGGGAAAACCCACCATGCGTGGCCCGCCTGAGCGACCAGAGCTTTTCCCTGTCTCCACTAGGGTGGCGAGCGGCGCTGCACAAACGTGAGCCTGTCTTCTCTATCGATTGCATCATCACAGCATGCTGAGACTCAAATGAAATAGCTCTTTGTATATTGCAAGTGTACAAAACGTTTTTGGGTCCAAAATCATGACGAGTTTGCAATGCAGGATCGCATTGATTCACAATAATAACGATCTCCAAGAACAAACTTATTTCGGTGCTTTTCTCACTTTTTTTTACGTCCTCTAAAGAGTCTGCCATAATTCGCAACTAGACTCACAACGTCAGCAATACTCTGTGCGAATTCTTGGTTTCATTTTCGTCGCCCCGCCGCGGTGATCTAGTGGCTAAGGTACTTGGCTGCTGACCCGCAGGTCGCGGGTTCGCATCCCGGCTGCGGCGGCTGCATTTCCGATGGAGGCGGAAATGTTGTAGGCCCGTGTGCTCAGATTTGGGTGCACGTTAAAGAACCCCAGGTGGTCAAAATTTCCGGAGCCCTCCACTACGGCATCTCTCATATTCATATAGTGGTTTTGGGACGTTAAACCCCACATATCAATCAAATCAATCGTTTCTTTTTCATTTTTCTTCTCTCAAAACGACACGCATTAGTTCACGCACAGGTTTACACTTCCTGAAATATCACTCACAGGTTGCTTTTTAAGTGACTTTCGGATTTTTCATGAAGCCTGACTTTCTTTACGGCTTTCTTCCGTCTGTTGAAGTCTACGGCGACGAATTATGGAACTTAACGACCCTGCAACGTTGCATTGTGCTGCGGAAGAGCGCGCAGGTAAAACCAAAATGCATCGTCTTTCTCAATGCTATGCTCAAGCTAGTTAAACTCGTTCTACCAGCGCGCGCAAAACCTTGGCGTATCGTCTGCTGTCTCTTTTTGCGGGTAGTAATTCAACCGAGGCTGAATATAGCCATGCATAAGCCTGGTGCGCCTGTAAGTGTGATGGTCGTCGGACGGCGACGGCTGTGAAGGATCATCTTCACTCGGTGCGCAGCTTAAGGTCTTCATAGGAGGGCCCTATTCTTCATCGCTGTTGAGTTCAGCCGAGCAGTTGTCGTCTCCTTGACAAGAACGTGAAACCCGAAGAGGCACCCTCAAAGGTGCTGATTTCCGTTCAACATGGATGGATGGTTCATCGTTTGTCTCACATTCATCAGGCTCTGAAAGAAATTCCGGTCTTTAGCTCACGCTACGAATATTACTAAGTTGTACGTTAACGAGCAGTTTCTGCAAATTTAAACGCATGCATAAAAGTGAACAGCTTACCTGTACGAAAGAGCCAGGGTCGCATCTTGTTATTTTGCGCTCTCCCTTCAGCCTTCTTCTCTCGTCGGGAGTGCCGAAACTCAGCTCCAGAAGGCTTGTTCAGTGCCATCGCATGAATTTCTGCACAGAAAATTTGGAACGCTTGATGATCTTCGGCTAGCACGTACCGAGGATTTCGTTTTCGTCGGGAGTGGCAACTTGCGGTAAATTTTCTATGGGAATCAGTGTTCGATGGGGCGTTTTGCAAGTACTGACGAGTAAAACTGCAAAGATCTAAAATTGAGTCAATTGTAGCCCACAGGTATGCCATCTACCTTCGTTAGGATACGAGCAGCTGAATTCAAAGGATTTTCAAAAGAATTGAACAGGGTAATTCCAAGTAAGTTCGAACAAAGCATGGCCACTCTACCTCCTAAATTCACTTAAAATCTTTATATATTATTGCCTGATGAGTGAAAAAAGAGATTCACAATTGGTTTCACACGAAAAAACTTTCGAAGCATAGTAAGTCAGTAATGATGAAAAGGTGAAGTTCCACACAAAGCACACCACCAAAAATTAAAACGAATAATGCTTTGCTGTTTTTTCCGACTTTGGAAAAGAAATACATGAAATATACTATTAAAAGGAAATCAATTTGGATATTTCCTAAACTTCACACACAGTGCAGCCAACGCTATTTCATTGCTGATTGCCTTTTAAAGAACTGAAGTTTAGGCCAGCATTCCATAGACTTAGCTGGCACGAATTCCCATGTACAACTTTGACGATGATTTACACAAAATATACTAAACCTACGCACCTGAAACATTTTCGCTACGTATATGCATGTCTTCACTTGCACCAAATTATTCATGGCTTCTCTGGGTAGCGTAGGTAATAAAAAACAGAAATCGGCCCAAAAGTCGGCCCAAATTGACCCAAAAATGTCTTCTTGCATACTTTGCAGGCTTTTATTTCAAAAATGGAGTACGGCAAAGCAGCCCAAATTCCACAACATGGTCTCAGCATGCTTGTTTATAGAACTGCTAAAGCCTATATATATAGGAGTTCTCAATAAATTGATCCAATCACGTTAACTAAAAAAAAACAATGCAACGTAAAATTGTCAAAGTTAATAAAAGGAAAATATTCTGGATATTTATTCAACATCACCCACAGGCAGAGGACGCTATTTCAGTGCTAATTGCCTTTTAAGAAACTGAAGTATAGGCCTGCATTCCGTACACTTAGCTGGCAAGAAGTCCAATCTAAAATTGCCCAGGGGCCCTATAATCTAAGGGCCGTAACTGGAAGTAAAACCACATTACGCAACGTTTTTATTTACTGAGAAAACTGATGTACAAGATAATAAATAAAGAAAGTTCAAGAAATATCAAAAAAGTTTTTTATTCGTCAATACAATTTTACATTGCATGGTGTTTTCTTTCGATTTAGGCCAACCGTATCTTTTCCTTGAATTTTGTTATAAAAAGGCTTTAGCAGTTTTATAAATGAGCATGCTGAGAACGTCATGTGGATTTTCGGCCGTTCTGTCGTATACCATTTTCGAAATAAATACCGGCAAAGTAGGCAAGAAAAAATTTTTGTGTCGATTTGGAGATGATTAAAAATATCTACGCTACCCATATAAGCGAGAAATATCTGAACGCAAACAAAAACATGCATATATTGTCAATTGTCCCGATGATTAGGGAAGCTATTGCTGGGCTAATTCAAAGGGCTGAAGTATCGGCCCCCCGAGCTGCACCATGAGAGCATGGACAATTTAGATGTGGTCTTATTTCGCGCGCCAGCGAGCAGCGGCGGTGGTCCAAAGAACGAGTCCAAGCTGAAAGTTGATAACAAACAAAAATATATTCTAAAATACGGCAGAGCGAACAGCACGCAAACTTGCGCACTTCACAATAATCCAATGCAATACGTCAACAATACAACAACGGGGTAACTTAACTTTTATTTTTCGGTTTCACTCATGAATAGATGCGTGCATGCAAGTTGAGTTGAGTTGAATGAACTTTATTTGTCCAACAGTTGTTGCTGTGCCCGGGGCTAGGCTGCCCGAGACACATCGTTTGAGGAACTTCTTTCAAGGTCCTGGCCCACTGGGCGGCCCACAATTGGTCTTCGAGGGCTTCGCTGTGAAGGGCGGCTCCCCATCCCTCAGCAAGGCACCCCATTTAGCAGGGTCCCTCAGTTGGCGTCGTCCTTTCTGCGTGGTCCTTATTCCTTTTTTGCGCATTGCCAAAGTATATGTGCCATATCGGCCCGTTCGTGCATGACACAAGGGCAGCCAGGAGACGGGTGCAGCGTGGGCTACAGGCGGTGCAGATGGTAGGGTTTTGCGAACGTTCCCGCCAGCATCCTTCTTAGGTCCACCGCCTGCTACCTGTCCAGGCGCACGAGGAATGGCAAAAATTTCTTCCGACATTTTATACTGTAGCCTAGCACTTCGTCGTACGTGGCAGAAAACTCTTCTGGATAGCAGTCAACGCACCTCTGTTGCCTTGCCTATTCTGCACGAAATTCACTTGCCGCAGCAACGGAGGTGGTGGGGATGGTAATGGCGGTGGTGTCGGTGCCTGTGGCCAACGCCATGCCTCCGCTGGTGCTCCTCACAACCATAGTGGTGGCTGCACCCTTGTGACTGCATCGTGGCGGGTGAGTTGATTCACGACGAGGTGGGCGCGCTGTGGTTAGGCGAGCTGCTGATGAGTCTATTCCTGCTGGCATTGCGGCTGCTGGTTCTACGGCTGCGGGTGTTGATAGCTGCAATGTCCTCCATGTGAGCAAGAAACAACTTGAAGGCCTCTTCTGTAATCTTGCCTGACGCGAAGTGCGGCCCTGGTGTTAGGCATGCGAGCCACCTGCTCGGACACCCAATCTTTATTACAGCTTCGAATCGCTGATTTGGAATCGCTAATAATCAGACTGTCGTCCGCACCACTGTAGAGTACCGCTAAAGATATGGCCATCTCTTCTGCAGTTTCAGCTGATGGCAGCCGTGCCGATGCCGTGACTCGAACCTTTCCCGTTGTATCCAGACCACCATAGAAAAAGCAGGTGCCACCGCCATTGACCGGACTTGCTGTTTATATTGCCGCCGACCCTATTGCCGTTGCATGCAAGCTAATAGTGACTTCAAAAAAAAAAAAAGAGACTGTACCTGTGCTCTTTACATAAATGTTTTTATTTTCGGAATAGGTCCATTTGGTTGTTTTTTTTATACATCCGTGCATTTTTTTTCTTTGAACATTCAAAAAGAAATTGTGCGCGAAGTGAGACAGCATATGTGCAGCTGGGCTGCACACCATGTTCGGACATGGCCGTGTGATATCGGCGATCCTGCTAGAAGTGTGAATTAGACATTTAGAGCAAGGCACTGGCCTGATGTTGAATTCTATATATCAGATTCTTATGTGTCACCGCTGATTTTTCGTCGTATAACAGTGCAGTCCCTGGTTGAAATTACTTTTGCGTTTTTGGATGCTAAATCAAAACGCATAGTGACACCTAAAGAAGTCATTTATACATTCTTATATTTAGACTTGTTCAGGTTTCGTTATGCCCGAACAGGGTCGTCTTACTGAAGGTAGCCACGCCAGTACCCATCCTCAAGACGATATAACCTTTGGAGATACCTTTCTATTCCATTCGCTCAGTATGAATGCTCGTGCATTGTTGCATCGCACCTCCAGCCACACGCGAAATACAAACCCGCACGCCGCGAACAAAGCAGACCGACAGAACAGAGCAGAACAAGCCGGAATCACCACACGCACGCCGCAAACGAATGGCGCTTGCGCCACGCTAGCGCCACCAAAGCGAAAGAGAGAGGGGGTAAAAAAAACGAGAAGCACGGAGGAAGGAAAGGTAGGAGAGGGCAGGCCCAGCCGGTGCGGGGCGTGAAAAGTGTGACGGAAATGACATCATGGTGGCCATATTCACTAGGCACAATTGCGGCGTTGCTATGGTTACGTGTTGCGCAGTGGAGCTGGTCTAGCAGTGAGCGGCCGCGCCTGGCGGCGGAATGTGTGCCTCCCCAGGTCTCGTGCTGAGCCGTGGCGGACAATATCTGTGTTCTGCACGGCGTTATTGGTTACGCAGTGTTCTCCTGGCAGTTACATTACTCTTAGCAACGCTTACAAATCCCTTTGTCAATCACAAGGTTTCAACAGTGCGTAGAACAAGTGCATATCAATGTGTCGTGTGGTGGATGCACGGATGAAGCAGTTAGTGTTCAGCGAAATTGCGTTGGGCACCATGACGAAGCTGAATGACGACGAACGCCTTGCAGGTCAGGGACGGTTGAGCAGTGCTCCTGCTTGTGACAACGGACGACACTTTTGAGCCCTGAAAGACGCCATGAGGACCATGTGCACATACGTAGTTTCGTGTTGTATGTCTACAGTAACAACTTGCATGTGCGTATTAAAACACCTTTTCTGTTCCGCTTGGTACACTCTCCACAAGCATTGCGTGTAATCTCCATGTAACAGCAACCGCGTTCAACTGTCACTAGCACAGTACTCAAAGTGACCACGGTCTCAGAATGCTGACGCCGGTGAGTTTCACGCGGAACACGGACACTGTGGCAGGACGCTGCGTTGGCCACGTGGCGGAATGCAAACGTAGAAGGCGCGCGACCGTTCGTGTTGTCTGTACAGTTGCTGAATTAATGACGTGAAAGCACTCGTCGTTGTCAGTGTATCTAGCGTGCGTTCTCTCGTAGTTGCTTTGTTGTCGGCGAGCTGTTACTCCCTGTTATTACTCGGACGAAGAGATTACACTGAAGATGTCCCGCTGGCTCAGAGTAATGAGCCCCGTTCCGTTAGTTTCGGATCGTCACGATACACGCGCTGCGCAGCCCACGTGCTTTCCGAGCCGGAGAGAGAGTCGTGCCTTCTGCTTTATATTCAGATGTAAACAAGAGAGGAGAATTTGACCAGTCAATATGGCCGACTTCCGGCTTCATCGCCGCTTCACAACGAGTGACGTCAGGGCCTCTCCTAGCTTTCCTTCCTCCGTGACGAGAAGGGTGGGCACCGGGCCGCAACAGATAAAAAAAAAGAAATCATGCCTATAGCCTAAAGGCGCAGCTCTGCCCTCCACGGATTTGTTGTGAAAAAAGTCTCACCAGACCACCACACGGGGCGCGCACGCTGCTTTTCGACGCGCCGAGCGGCTGCCACCATCTCAGAGAAGAGCTGGAAAAGCGAAACTTTTAAATGCAAATTCATTTCCTAATCACTGCCTCGGTCAGGAACCATACACTGCCCTCTCCTACAGCAACAGCTGCTGACGCGCGCTTATCCTCGCCCCTAGCAACCGGAACCCTCACCTCCTTGACTTGAACATGGCCTGACAGCGCCTTAATGCAGTGCGTTTGAGACGCATTTGTAGCGTTTGTGCTGCACATACTAAAAACAACCTGTTTTCAGCGCGCTTGTTTTGCATTGAAGGCGAGAAGGCGGGGGCGACATCCCTGAATCGATTACGAACGCATGTAGGAAGCGTTCGTTGAACGAGGCGCCCAAAAGGGAGACAATCGAGGGCGTTGATGTGTCCAGCGAGTGTTTCACTAGAGAGTAATAGCTGAGCGGCTCAGCAGGCCAGCGAGCCCAGCGAACGAGTAGAGACACAAACAGCGCATGCGCGGCAGGAGCCACGCACCCACTCATATCGGCGCAGCGGATCAGCGGGTGACAGGAAAGGTGAACTGCACATGTGCACTCCGCTGCGAAATCCGGTGGGTTTACGGAGTGAGCCGCTGACCCGCTGATTTCTTCTCTGCAGCGAAGCGTGCGCTGCGGACGAGCGTGCGAGCGTATTCAGGAGCGCAACCAGCAGAATAAAGAACCGATTGGCAGCCCCTATCACAAGTGGCGGCGATACTTTGCTGAAGACACGCCCAAGTGCGGCGGAACTACAATTTCAAAAAAAAAAAGGGTCCCGACAATATTTCACGACAGAGGAGAACCTAGCCATTTTAATAGAAGTTACAGCGGGGAATTGTTTCGAGACAACATACAGCGGATTGAAGTATTAGACAATTTGACACATGTAGTCGGCCAGCAGCTCAGACTCGGAAGTCTGAAAGATAACGTCTACCTCATGACTGGTTACTGCAGGCGGAAAGACACCAGAAATGTAAAAAAGTAAGCACCCCTTCTCTGGACAAAAATAAAGTTTTAATCATAATCATCATCATCACTAAATGATTTGCGAAAGCATTTATTGAAAGGCTTGAATTTGGGTTACGAGTTTGTCGAATAGCCTTTCTATGATACGTGATATGTGTATGTGCACATCCTAACTGAATTACCTCATTTCTCTAAACTTGCAGCAGTCGCATGGACTTACAGTCGTTGACCATGCGTCAAACGCATGAACTTGAGCCGTGGCACAAGAACCTCGAGACTCAAAAAAAAAATTGCCAATGAACAGAGGCATCTTGACCTGAAGGAGTGCAAGCTGGCGCTTGCTGAAACACAACACGACTTTCATGCGACCAATTGGAAACAGGAGCACCCGCACTTGGTTAAGAGTGTTGTAGGCAATCGAAAAATTCAGCAACGAAATAGGTTATCCAGCAAAAAGAATCACCGGGAGGCACGTGAATAAAAACAGTGTTGGTGTGTTACAGACTTCATTGTTTCAATAAGCAAGTACAAAATGTAACGGGTGGTTTAGTACATTTCCAAGCATGGTGGTTCTAGGTCAAAATAGTGCGAGATCTGTGCAAGTGGGACAGTTCGCCAGCAATGCAGCCACTTTACACATCCTGACGAAAAAATATTTTCTTTTTTTTTTAATCAACAACGAAAAAGAAGCCCAGCAACCTTACCGAAACTCCATTCCCTGGGGCCAGTGATGCGGTGCCGTAAGGTTTCAGCAGTAGTACACGCAGTCAGTATCAGGGTCCCCGTAAAGGCAGTAGTAGACGAGCTTTTCGAGCTTCGTGTAAGCCTGGCAATTGCCAAAAGTGCCTGCAAGAAAAGTAAAAAGAAATACTGCGTTAGCACTACTGCGCCTGCTGATCAAACATTTATTACATGTGTGTTAGGAAATAGAAGAGCAGCAATAAAATAAGCAAGACCCCATCGCAGGATTTAAGTGTACCGGCTCATTTACCGTAATCTTATTTTTTTTCATCTTAAGAAATGAATGTTTGTCCGGGATCAGCGTTAACCATATAAATAGAATTGAAAACAGACAGGCCCAGAAACGAAACACCAAAGAATACGCTAAAGAGCAACGTGTACACATCGGTAAACTTGAAACACGTTATTTCAATACACAGTATGAAGCCTTTCGTCCATTAATTTAGTTTATTTTATACTTGTTAGACGTGATCTTCCCACGCGAACGTAGAGAAAAATGTGTCATTTAGGCGTGCCACGTGTTCTTAACTTACCAGTATTATGCTTGCTGCGTGGATAACATCCATCTAACTGGCAAAAGATGCCATTCGGGCATAATATTGCCTGGTATTTCAGGGCATGGAACTTTTTCTGCCCCATAAAGTATAAACTGCTGATGTCTTGTGGGTTGGCATTTAGCAGGCGTAGTGACGCCAATGAAGCCCCAACAGGTAATAAGGAGGACTTCTTTGACGTGAATGGCCTGTAAAAATAATAAAAATGGAAACTTCTGGGTACACCAAAATCTCCAAACCGTAACTTTATTTCACTCTTATGGCTTCTTACCTTCGAAAAGTTTTCAAGCTGGTCGATGGTAAGCCAGCAGTGGTTGTTTACGTCGCCCAAAAGGTGGAAGAACTTCTCATCGATATGTCTCAAGACCTCTGTCGTCAAGGACGATATCGTCAAGCTATGTCGGGAAAAGTCCTTAATATCTTTCAGTCGGTTCGCATATGCCAGCCGCTGAAGGGTAATGCAAAGCGCTTCTTCTCCGGAGATTGGCCCTCTTTCACCTGTTACAACTGTTTCGGGTATGCGACCCGAAGCTTCCGCATGACCTCCTTTGCGAAACGAAAATAAGTCCGAACCATGCCGTCGTGAATGAGCTATGTTCGAACCATAAACTGAACTTCCATGGAGACCAACGCTCACTGTAGGCTTCTAACACACTGCGTCATCTTTAAAGCGCAACAGCTGCACATAAATGCACATTAAGAACTTTAGCTCACTTTCAACAACGTGGTCACATGAGTGGTGAATCCGACGACGGTGCCACCAAGACACCCCACAACCCCCTGCAAAAGCATATGACTGCTGCTGCCCCTTTCGTTCTGCAGTACGAATTGCGAAGGCCTCTTCGGGAGCATGACATCGCTTAGTCAGCCGTGGCAAGCTAAGTTTTGAAGCTAGCAGTAGCGTCGGCCCTACCCGCGACCTTTATCGGCAATATCACGCAAGCAACAAGACTTGTCGAGACTTCGGGGTATGGCACCCTGCCGCTTTTATTTGCAGTGTAATATACTTTTATCGAAGAGTGCAGCTTCGGTGCAGGCTGGTTGGCTTCGGAAAGCATGAAGTACGAGTATTAATTTAAGGGCGCCAAGTCCGCGCCCTAGTAACTACTACGGTTCGGACTTTGTGCCCCCCCCCCCTATTAGGTGGTTGGGGGGGCAGTCACCGCCCCACCCCCGTGCGCACGCCTATGCCACAGTGTACGGCACTTGCAAATTTCTATAAAATAGCGCCAAGTGTTTTTCACAACAAGTTCAAATTTAAAGCCACACGCGCAACAGCATGGGAATGGCGGTAGCAATCCGGCACAAACGCTGAGATGAAAAAAATATGACCTTTCTCGGTCGTGTCGACACTTACTGTGGAAGAGCGCTTTGGTGAGCAAGTGGACACTGAGCCTCCCATCGCGAGCTAAGGACTCCCTAGTCACTGAAATTTTCGCCTTCGGCGGGGCTTGCGTGCCAAGAGGCCGTTCAGACCACATAGCTAGCCCGTACGCGAAGCTCAGCTCAATCTGCGAGCGCCGCTCCACGCTCGTCCATCGAGGAGCTGCATCTCCCACGGCTGCGACAAATGCCGGGAAAGCCAGCGTCACGTACAGAGGGAGTCACGCCGTGACAAACAGCCGGTGCGTGTCGGGCTCCTGCAGGCAATTGGAGCGTTGAAAGGTGACGCCATATAAGAGATGAACACATCAGCGTTTACAAATGTTTGAAGAAACCTATTAAGAGCCGTTTGTACGACTGTTTTTTTTCTTTTTCGTGCACTAATGGTGCGCGCCTTGCTAACGATGTTCCACCTATTGAAGGGTTGGCGATCGCAATACGCTAGTAGTCCGCCGCAATGGAGCAGTGGTTAAGGTAATCGGCTGCTAACTTCGAAGGTCACGTGCATTCGATTCAGGCAGCGATGGTCGCATTTTGATGGAGGTGAAATGGTAGAGGCCCATGTACTGTGTGAAGTGAGTGCATATAAAAGAACTCTAGATAGTCGAAATTTCCGAAGCCCCCCGGTACGGCGTCTCTCCTGATGATATCTTAGTTTTGGGACGTGAGACGCCAGATAATCCTATTATAACTACGTGGGTCGTACTAGCCAGATCTGAATGAAGATACTTCGATTTGGTTTCTGGTTTTGTTCTATTCGTTAAAGTAAAGGTGCGAATAAGCTTCTCGGTGCTTACTCATTGCATGCATACAGTTCGAGGTAAGGAGACATCACGTGGTAAAGAATTCATAACTCTGTTTCTTTAAGCCAGATATGTCGTCAAGAAAATATACTTAGATACGATTCCTCGCCCAAAGGACCACTGCTATGCTGCTGAGAAAGTATCATTTGGCCCTCGCATCATACAGATAGACTCGACGAGAGCTCAGACGTTAAAAATGTGGCGGCGGATGTCCAAATCACGTCACGTGCCCACCGAGAACCATGACAGAGGCATAGAAAAAGAACTTGGTTACACAGCGATTCTTCACGAGACTATACACTCAGACCTCTCGTCTAGTTGTGTTCAGGAACTTTCAACAACATTGCCCTGCCTCTGAGCTCTGTGATCACTCTTCCGATGATTAGTAATAGGCATATATTTATGATATGAATTTATTGTTACAATTATCACTGTTATTACAAAATTACATTCCTGATTTAAAATGGTAGCAAATGCAAGCAATGAAGACCTTTATATTGAGATTAACAATATAAGCACCTTCTCCATCAGGTAGCCGCATATGCTAAAAAAAAAGACTCAGTACTTGTCTGTGATAAAACGTTCTCAATAAGCTTGCCCATACAATACGCACTTGTTTTTAGTTACAATATATGAAACATACAGATGTTATACACAACCACGGCCGGACTGCAGAGTCCGGCCGTTGTCCTTAGTGCTGCCGTGACACAACGTATCTAGAATGATCTCAAGAACTCAGCAACGAGTGAGCACCACCTCAGACCCGGGCACAGCCACTAGCACGCAAGTTCAGGCCTGAGCCCCCCGTGAAAACTACTTTACCTGGCCCGACCTGACTGGTAACGAGAAGGCTCGAGCTTCGACATTTGCCGACAACAAACTACAGTGTACTTATAGTACACTCTAACCAACGGTGCGAGGGGACCGCATCGGTAGCTGAGCCGTGCCAAGCCACTCATCAATGGAGTCGTTTTGACCATCTCTAAGCTACAGTGTACTAGAACATTTGAGTGGCGCGACCGAAACGCTTTCCCCTTGCTTTCTCCATCCCCAACTTGTGGCGAAAGTAGCGGCGGCGCTGCCATCGCCCAATCTTCCCACTTGGTTTACTCGGCTGGCTCGGCAGCATGGCCGGCATCTCGGTTTTAGTCGCGAAATGACGAAGAAGTAGCGTCCAAACCTTTGTTACACGCCAGGTTGCACAACTGGATATCCGCGTGTGCAACAAAGTCGGAAGTTATCACTTTTTAAGGCCCCGAAAGACGAAGAACGACGGCTTCTTTGGGAGCGGAACCTCCATCGGCTTGACAAGCCGCTTGACTTCGATTGTGCTGTGTGCGAATTACATTTCAAACCGCATTTCATTGTGAAAGACTACGTACATGTTATCAATGGTGTTCAAGTCCGAATTCCTAGGGGAACGCCGACACTTGCCCCTGATGCAGTCCAGACGATCTTGCCCAACCTGCCTGCAAATTTGACGCTCAAAACTCCGGCTCCGCGGACCCAAACAAAGCGGCGTCATCAGTGTGTGCCGGCTGAGAATGACAACAGAAAACGGTGACGCATTAGCACTCCTGCACAGTTCCTTGTGGATACTAACGGTGCAACTTCTGCAGATGGCGACGAAGCTGACGAGGCAAGCTCAAGTCCCTCGTCTGACGCGGTTGTTACTCTCGGTGACCTTCGTGGTCTTGTCCTACCATCAAAGTCATGGGCGCTGCACGAGTTTCCTGGATTTGCCGGCGTGTCGTACGTAGCGTGCTCACTGAATCCTAGCACTCATGAACTTTGCACTCAACGAGCCGTATACTTTACCTGTGCAGACAATGGAATCGTGCAATGTGAAGCATTCGTGCAAAAGAAACTAATCAGCAAGTCAAGTTTAGTAACTGTTAGAGAAGCCTCAGATGCTCTGCAGCTTGTTGCAAGCGTCCCACTTTGTTGTGGAGCAGCAGAAACTTCATTTTTGCTACCATCAGACCTTACCCACAGTCTACACGCGCAAGTTAAGTCAAGATGAGAAATCTTCTACAGTGTCAAAAGCGCACAGAAGCACCTAAAATTGAGTAGGCTATAAACTGCTACAGTGGCGTAAAAAGGATGTCATTTTTCGTGCATATTTTCTTACACTCTTAATTTTTTGACTGTACACCAAGAAGAAAAACAATTTTTTCTAGAAAAGGCTTGTAAGCGAGAGAACGTGCAAATAATGACGGGAAATCTCAAAATAAATCTTTGATCTTGAATCTTTTTGTTTTAAACCTGTGATGGTACATTTAGCAGCATTAGGGATCTCGGTGCATAATTCATCGATCTAAGCCAATTCATTGCTGCACTTCAGTGTCCCTTCAAACGATCTTTCGACCGTAACATCTTTTTTTTAAATGCATTTTGGAAAGATAACCTTAACTCTGTCGTTCTGTTTGCTTTGCTTTATGTTATCTTTTGTATCCTGGCTCTATATTTTACGTTTTTTACAATTTACCTAATTGCAAATGTATTGTTTTATAAATATGTAAACCTTGCATTTTATGTTATCAATTATGATTAACATTAGTTACGACTCTGCTTTACAGTGTTGTTGCGTTTTTTAAACTCTCAAAATCTTCCACTACTATGTTTCACCTAAGACATTCTTTTGCAGTATTACGTATTTGCATGTCTGTGGGTCCTACAACAATGAATCTATTCCCATATTTCAAAACCAAAGAGAGGTTTGGAAAAACTCTGCTGTTCTTCAAATAATATCCATTAAGCCTACTTTTTTGTCGTGTGTGCACGCAACCACAAGCAATGAGCTTTTTATTTGAGTCCAGCTTTCGTGTTTTACGTGGAATGGACCAAGAGTTCTATGTTTTGTGTGCACCATATTCCTTTTTTTTGGGGGGGGGGGCGGCACTTCCGGTGTGTACCGGCCAGCTGGTTTCTCGTCTAAAATGTGTACACTTTAAATTTTTTTTAAAAAAAACGCGCTCAGTATATTGTACAATGTGCTATGCTGCTTCGGGCTGCAGTGCGGTCAGCAGCAACTTCACTAACAATAATGTCAAATAACCTTTATTTGCGCGAAAAAGGGGAGGTATGTGAATAAGAAAAAAAAGAGGGAGATCATCTTCACACTACGCGCGACAGAGAGGTACCAACAGGTACGCGGAACGCCTGCCAGCCATCCGCCCGGGAAGATTGGTCGACGCCAGCGCCACCGCATCATTCAACGCCGAAACGGCCACTCCCAGGCAGCTGCTCGCGCCACTCAAAAGCTTCTAGTACACTCTATCTAAGCTGATTTTTGTTTTGGATTATGTTCTGTTTGGTTCCCTCAAAGAACCTTGTTCTGTGAAGAAATCAAACAGGCGCCGATTGTCTGTCTAGCTTTCGACAACTTATCTAACAGCCCTTAAAGCAACACAACTACGACACTTGTTTGCTTTCAAAATTTCGTAATTTTTTTTATTTCTCTAGTATGTCCAATGCTCTAGGATGGTTTCGCGTTTTGTCCTGTAAAGGGCTTTTATTTTCTTTTGTACGAAATTTATTGAAACTTGATTGAAAGTACTTTATTTCTAAATTTGTTTTGCATCACGCCTACAATGCATTCGTATTGACATGCACGCTACATTCTATGTTTTGTGTTGCCAGCGTATTGCGCGTGTTCATAGTTTTTTTCCGTGAAAGAAAGAGATTTGTTTGATAAGAGGATAAACCAAGACTTTTCACTAAAACGGACAGTCTCCGAGAATATTTATTTCATGGTAATCTGAAAAGATTGAATCACAATGCGTTCTAATTCAATTATATCGCGGGTTTCACGTCTCCAAACCACGATATGAGTATAAGAGATGCCGTAGTGGAGGGCTCCGGAAATACACATGTGGTGTTTTAACGTGCCCCTAAATCCTAGTACCCGGGCCCCAAACACGTTCGCCTCCATCTTGAATGCCGCCGCCGTAGCCGGGATTCATTCCCGCAACGTTCGGGTTAGCAGTAGAGTGCCACAACCACTGGACAACCGCGGCTGGGAACGCAATGTGGTGTGGCGAGCGAGAACGCCAGCAAGAAAAAAAAAACAACGATTATGAAGTTTTATATTGAAACTTGGAAAGATCCTGCTTAAGAAAGCCAGAAACTCGCTCACGGCAATCAGCTCGTGCGCTGTCCGAAATTTCTCTGAGCCTCAAGCTATTTTCAATGTTGACAGTGAGCACAAATTCATTCATCATTCACTCAACGTCAGTAGAGCCAGCAAAATTACTTTGATGGAATCGGAATGATGGCTGAATGGGTCAACGACTTTCTTGAGATATTTTTATAATCGAATACACTGTACACGATAAGGGCACTGTCATGTTTGAATGAAGGGGGCCCATTGTGTAGCCACAACTGAAGAGACGAGGCGATGGTTTTGCGTTGTTGATTAAGATAACACTTTAGCAGTGGACATTTCTTTCTCCTATGCGGAATGCCTCCCAGTGAAAATTACGCAGCCTAACACAGATGTCATTCTGCCAGCCGTTTAAGGTCCTCCTGCGGGAACTCGATGATGCTTTGGAAGACTTAGCAGCAGTGGATCAGATGTGTGGGACAGGACATTTAAATATCTGTAGATTGAAATAGTAAATGTCTCTCATACACTTCAATTTTATTGCCACACATTTTACAATAGTTCAAATATTACCCTACTAGATAAGAGCACTCTCAGAACAACCGAGTATCCTCCTGTTTATACCAAAAAGGAATAAGAACAAGAAATTATTCATTAGCGTATTGCGTGATCAGCCATAAGTTAGCTGACCACCATTCGGAGGCATGTCGCCTATGTGGGCGATTCTCTTTGCAGAGAAAGTACAATACAAAAAAACAAAGTAGTAATAAGCTGGAAATTCATATTCTTAACAGCGAAATATTTCACAAGTCGATCGTATGATTTGGCTGGCACAGGTGACTCTTGGATAAGTTATTTATGGTTAATACTTTTGTATCTGCGTGGGCAGCTAAGACAGTTTGAGTTATCACGTCATACATCATGACTAAGAAATTTGCAAAGAAACCTCTTGGTTTAGTAGATATAATCAGAGCTAATTCCTATGGAGGCTAACTCTTGAAGAGGAGCAGGCGAGAGCCGAAAAATCGAGATTTGTAAATAGAACAAGACTGGAAGGAATGGGGCTACCGAAGGTCAGAAAAACGGCAGTATGCTTTAGACAGATAGAACTAAACCTAAAAATATCAGACAAGAACAAAGGCTTGCATAAATAATCTGCGAGGCGAAAAAGTCATAGTTTCGGCACAAGGCTAAAGCAAGGAATGTGATAGCATTATATCGGGCTGTTATACGAATCAGAAGATTTAGAAACCATACGAAATGTTGTGAAGATGGTAATTTGTACTTTTATTGACAGTAGTGCAGTAACCACAGTATTTAAACAGGTGTTCATTTGAATTGTTGACTACGTGACGTCCGAAGGGAGATGAAGTCCAAGTTCGACATCGAGAAACGTGACAAGCCACTGGTTTTCACGCTGAACTACACTAACGTTGAAGTCTGCTGTGAATATCAGAGGCGCATCCAGGAGGCACACGGCACGAACGTGTTGCAGCAAGAAGTTCGGGACGTCAGTCCGCAAGGTTCCTGGTGAGATCTACGCTGTTGTGACGACTAAGCCGTGCGATTTTTTAACAGCACAAGCGTCACCGCATCTCATCTGGTGCAGTGAGTTGAGTTTGTCCAAAGTAATAATGGCGGTGCGCATTCACAAGCAGGATACTTTCTAGCAACTTACAGAACTGTCCTAGACCTAATGAGAGCGATTCTTCCAGTTGCTGTAGCGTGAAAGTGGAGCCAGAGACATTTTGGAATGCCCCTTGTATTCATTTGCATGTAGTAGTAGTAGTGGTGGTAGTGCTTTATTTACAGTAAGCCGGATACAGAGCTCACTGCAGGGGCAAAGGGCTAGAGGCGAAAAGCCTGACAAAGGCTCTTTCCTCCGCAGTCCGTGACAGTGCAAAGCTTAAACATCAGCACTGGCAAACAATATATATATTCAATACATTGGTTTCAAGCAACCTGAAATTGTACACACAAAATTCAAACATAAATAGCATAAGAAGTTTACACAACATATTTTAAGAATTAGAGGTCACTCTCGTAAAAATTGACAACTAAACGATATCAACAACTCAAAAACAGACACAAAATGCATGCGGATACAGTGAATTGCGCTGTATACACTCGTATAATGACATAGAAATTTATGAACAATTTAAGCAATTGCAGAGGCATGAGACTCCATTACGTAATTTCGATAGTGTAGACGGTGGTTATGAATAAGTTCTTTATTTGTTTCTTGAAATTCGCACTACTAGCCCTAAAGTTAAATTGATCTGCAAGGGTATTTAAAACCTGAGGTACCTGGTAAGCAACACTTTGTTTTCCATACTTGGTTCTTGTTCTAGGAGCTCGTTTCTTTTGTTCTCGCAGACTGTAGTGTGGTCTTTCAGTGCAACTTTCTTCATATAGCTTAGTCTTTTGTATTAACTGAAGCAATTTAAAATGATATAATTGATCAATTCTGAGTATGGAAAGTTTAATGAATAGTGGACCAGTGCGCAAGTCTTGTAGATTCCCCCAGTATTTTTCAAAGCAGCGCAATATTGCTTCAGTGAACCCACCTCTCCATTGAACAAGCCATCGGATGCGTCAATGTTTAGAGAAACGAAGTACATGCTTTGTTCAACAATATTTCCTATAAATTCGTTGACAGTAGGCTAGCGGCGAATGGTGTATACAAATAACTCACCGTTAGTGTGATGAACAGTATGAGCGGCGCGATCTATTTGGTTAATATAGCGCGCAGAGGAGCAAGGAATTGCAGGTTCGAATCTCCAGTGGGGGCGTCAGAACTTTTTTTCATATTTTTATTTGTTTCTTTAAAAAATTTACATATAGTTATACATATCCGGGACAAGACGGCGACGACAAAACTCAGTCTAGAGTGTCCGTATAAGGCAGCTTCCACCGCAATAGTGCCAAGTCTGGAAAAAAGTGTCGAAGTGAGCCACCTTGTTTGTTTCACTTTGGTTTTCTTTTTATTACAGCGAAAGCTGTCATGAGATCGCAAAAAGGGCCGCGTGCGCCATAGTTGTCTGCCGCCGGTGTCCGTAATCACGATCGCGCGAAAATAGGGTAGTGTATTTGTGACTACAGTCACGGAGCCCGTCAGCGCAGCACTGTCGTTAAAGTGAGGGGGCCCGTAAGCCTAGTCTATTCGTGATTACGGTGATGGGCCCGTCATAATAGCGATGCATCTATAGCGACGGGCTCCGTCACCGTGAAGCAATGACTACGGCGAGGGGGCCCGTTGCCGTGAATTTGTAGCCTTTTTTAGACGCCACCGCTAGCTGTTCTGTTGGCACTGTGGTTCGACCCCAACAACTATTAGATGTCAACAACTATTTTTGCATCCACTGTTAGCAAAATCTGGTTCAAATATTTTTTTACTACAGATATATGCTGCAAGAATTTCATTCAAGCTATGTCTTGCGGGGGCAGACAATTTTGAAATGTCATTATAAAAATGAGAGAATTTAAGTTATTCAAAACATCAGATGGTTTGACTACATTAATTGCTATTCATTGCATAGTGGCGAAAACCTACACTTGATACACAAATTAAGCGCAAAAGACTTGATATACCAATGCTTTTTTTTCATTTATATGTTTTATGTCCTAATGCTATGAAGCCCTGTTCAAAATGGACCCAAACTAAGTCTATCTCTAAGCTGAACACTTGTTGCAAAGTGCCTAAATCCTCGAAAGAAGAAGGTCGAATAGCAGTTGAAGCAATATATTGAATCCCATGAAGGTTTACAGATGTTGAAACAACACAGAAAAGAAATGTAATGATAACATATTCGAAGTGCAACAAAGTTGAGAAC
>NW_023613593.1:0-41608 GCF_013339725.1 Rhipicephalus microplus
ACATACCGTCATGATCTCTCTACCATATACTAGGAAACTATTTTAGCGTACACCAAGAAGCACGTGAAAATGCGTAAATCCGACGTTTTGAGAACCGACTTGGTTCCTTCCTTAGGGGGGACTGGCGCTATGTTGCAGAGGCGTCTCCAAGGCACTCGCGGGACAGTTATTGACCCCCTCTCCCTCCCTCCGCTCTCGTTTTGCCGCGGTTCATGTGGACACAAAGAGCAGGGTTCCGAGACAGCGGTTGGTGTTTTGGGGCATTCGCTGTATATGGCACGACCCAAGTAGTACCCTTCTCCTCCAGTTAGTCTCCCTTTCAAGTATGGTCGTTGCGTCAAAATTTATCCGGTAGCCAAACGCATCAGCA
Organism: Rhipicephalus microplus; assembly: GCF_013339725.1. Taxonomy (NCBI): domain Eukaryota; kingdom Metazoa; phylum Arthropoda; class Arachnida; order Ixodida; family Ixodidae; genus Rhipicephalus; species Rhipicephalus microplus. Next base: position 371 of record NW_023613593.1, read on the forward strand.
TGCTCGTTGACAGCGCTGCACTTTTTGTAAAGCTGCCGGACGTCATTGACGCGTTTTGTGAGTCACTCCGGTAAGTTTTTTGTCTCCCCGATATACGGAGGACGGCACTCGGCACACGGAGTTTTCTAAACGAAACCGCGGGTCCTGTCAATTGTTGGCCGGCATTTCGGGTAGGGCAGGAGGCGGCCCAGCGTAGATAAAACGTGCACAATGTGAATTCCTTCTTTTTTGCGCAGAGCATCAGAGGATACGGAAAGCCCAATCACCATTATTTGGCAGCCCTCCGAAACGCGTACAGACTCGATACTTTCAAGGAAGCAGGGAGATGTTGGCGTGAGTCTTCAAAAAGAAGGCAGCACTGCAATCTCTTCTAACACCATTACGCCGTGGCCCTACGAACAACTGGTGTTAGAGATTGCAGAAAAAACTCGGCAAATGATTGAGAAAGGACATGCAACATCCTTTCGATGGCTTTCTAGTCATTGTGGAATAATTGGCAATGGACGGGCGGGACGATCCAGCTGCTCGTTCTGCCCAAACTGAAAGCAATCAATATCAAATCCGCTCTCTAGAAATGATGCTGCACGGAAACTCTGCATGCTTGCTCACAAGCGCGCCACGTCGCAATAGCACGAGCCATATTTCACCCGCACGATTAGTACCTTAGAACCTATCCCCAGCCTTCGAATTCTTTCAGAACATCACCGGAGAGACGCTACAATGCCTTGCCGGTTATGGTTGGGCGTCACATTTACCAATGCGTAGGCGTTCTGCATAGAAACGGCCGACACGGCTCAATGTGACCATTGGGGTAGTGAGTAAACTACTTGGAATATTCTGATTGATTTGTGGGATTTAACGTCCCAAAACCAACCTATGATTATGAGAGACGCCGTAGTGGAGCAAATTCGACCACCTGGGGTTCTTTAACGTGCACCCAAATCTGAGCACACGGGCCTACAACATTTTCGTCTCCACCGTAAATGCAGCCGCCACAGCCGGTATTCGATCCGCGACCTCCGGGTCAGCAGCAGAGTAACTTAGCCACTGGACCACCGCGGCCGGGCACTTGACATATTCTGGCGAATACTGCTGCTCGAAATCTAATACAATACTGCTCGCAGAGACAGTCGATCTTCAGTTCACTAGATGAACTTGAACCCAAACTCTTTCGGAAGAAAGAAGCCTTCGTTACCGACACGACTTCATGTCACGAAAGAAGGCTGTGAAGGCGCTCCTGCAATTTTTGCGTTCAACCAGTCTCTCCAAGCGACTGTGATCGGAATGCCCTGTATGTGCACGAGTGTGTATGTTTAAAGGCGAAGCATTTCTTAGTGAACTTCGGCGGCTTTGGGCGTATCTATCTATCTATCTATATCTATCTATCTATCTATCTATCTATCTATCTATCTATCTATCTATCTATCTATCTATCTATCTATCTATCTATATCTATCTATCTATCCGCCTACGACTTTTGCTCTCCTGGCCGTTTAGAATAAGGTATCGATACCAAACTTGGTATGGCCTAAGATGACAGTATGAAGAACATATTTGACTAGTCCTAACATAAAAATCATGACATGTATGTATGAGTGTCATTGATTACATTTTATTGTCCTGCAGCTCTTGCAGCGGTTTCGTTCACATGGCATGTTGCAAAACTGGTACGGTATGGCATGATTGCTTGGCGAACACAAGTGACAGACCCTAACATGAAAATCCTCACATGCGTGTCATGTAACAACATGACTACATGCCCCGCTCATGATGCGCTGGTCGCCGTTTTGCTAGCGTCAGTTCTACCTAATTTGGTAGTGCGGGACGTGAATGGATAATGAAGGTATGATACTGGTGCCAACATGATAAACATAAGATGCATGTCATGTGACAACATGACTACAAGCTACGCTCATGCTACGCTTGCAGCCGTTTCATTATATAGCTTCACATGTACAGCGGTGAGCACTGTTAGGGTGAACACACGAGTGCGTGGCCGATGGCACTTCCAGCGCCCCGTCACGGTCATCACTGGAAACATTGCGCATGCGCATCACGCCTTCCGCAAAATAATTGTTTCACCGCACGCATGACGTCATAAATGCAGTTGTTTGTCGTCTGCTAGCCACATTTTTGTTTCTAAGCCCATGCATCCTGCATTTTAAGATTTCTTCAAACATCTGTGCTTGAACAGAACAAGACAAAAAACTTGTATATCTATGGGGGCGTTTTTATTCGTTTCCTCCAAAGTTGTTGTGCATGCAACGCCGTATATAAAACAACCATACATATTTTGCAGCCGTTCATTTTGTCGCCAAATTGTATCATGGCTAGGGTTCCTGATGATAAACGGCGCTCAATTGTTTATCTTTCCCTGAAAGGTTACTCCCAGCGGTATATTGGCGCTTTAATAATAGGCTCCTGAAGACTGTGAACAGGATAATTCAAGCCTACAAGTATGAAGGTCGAATTCAGGATGCACCCCGCGCGCCCCACACTAAAGCTACCACAGGCGATGAAGACGCCTTCATAGTTGCAGCTGCTGTTCATAACCTTTTTTTGCCAGCCCCAGCAATACGCGAGGACTTGGATTTGAACGTTTTGGTCACCACTGTTCGACGTTGCCTGCGTACTGCGGGCCTTCGCAGTCGCATCGCAGCGCAGCAGCTTCTTCTAACGGTGGCATACAAGGACGCATGATGGCAGTTGTCTGAGTTGCACGAAGCATGGACATCAGAAGAGTGGGGTCACTACATCTTTTCGGATGAGTCAACGTTTTCAACGCGACAAGACCAAAGATTGCGTGTTTGGAAGCTACCAGGCACATAGTGAGGCAAACTTGCTGCTTTGAAAAGCAATTGTTTTAGTTAACGTCAAACTGCCACGCAGGAACGACCCAGACAACGTGCAACGTGTTTCTGCCAGTAGGAGATCGAGTGTGAGCGAGTCGGGTGCTGTTTCAAGATATGGTTTAAGGCCCCTGCAACGTATACGTAGACACTTATTGTCGGCACAATACTGCAACATTTTGAACACTGTGCTGTTGCCATATGCGAGCCATTTACTCTCAGATGTGTGATTACCTGTTGCAACAGGACCGGTCACCATTACACACTGTGCGGGCTGTCAAGGAGTTCCAGGCGGAGCAGCACATGCAAGCTACTAGAAGGGCCTCCGAAAGGAGCGGACCTGAATGTGATAGAAACGTGTGCGGCCGTCTGAAAGCTTCTTTGCAAGGAAGCCCCTTTATTCCGCGACTTCGGACCAGTTGTTGGGCGCAAGTCAGCAACGAGTGGAAAAGGCTGAAAGCCGATCGGGAATATGTTCGCTCACTTCAAGACTCGTTACCTTCCAGAAATAGCTGCCGTCGTTGCCTGTAAGTAGTCACATGAATCGCTATCAGATTTGCTCATGTTTTATATTTGTTCTCATGGTCTTGTTTAACTTGAATTAAATAGTGCAATATTTCTTGAATAAAAAGTTAATAACTATCCTTCTTACACTCACTTTTTCTTCACATCGCCAGTACTTCAATCCAGATGGACCTTGAAATGCAGATGTCGCTCAGCGAACAAATAATGCGGCTAGCAGACGCCGAACAAGCGTATCGATGACGTGATCCGCGCGGGTGGCAAAGAGTGTTTCGCAAAGCACATGCTGCGCATGCGCAATGTTTCCAACAATGGCCGTTACGTGGCGCTGATAGTGCCGTCGTACATGCGCTCGCGTGTTCAACCTAACAATGCTCCTCACTGTACCAAACTCGGTGTTACGTGACGCGCATGCACGACATAAGTTAATAACACATACAACATGGTAATCAAGACATGTTTGTCAGGTAACAACAACACTACATGCCACACTGGTGATGCGCCCGCGGCCGTTTCACTAGCTTCAGATATGATAAATTTGGTATTACATGCCGCCAAATGATGACGAAAGTATGTGACTGGTGCAAACATGATAGTCATGAGATGGGTGTCATGTGAGAACATGACTACAGGGCACAGTCAAGGCACCAATACAGTTTGACGTGACGCGGTGCGCGTGCTCCCCGGCGTTCATTTCGTCGCGTCACGCCGCCGTTGCAACGCCAGGCGCGGATCCTGACATATGCTCGCAGGTGCGCACCACACTGCGTTGTTTTGATGCATGAACGTTGCAGCGCGTCAAGCGTTCCATCCGCCACAAAAAAAAAGAGAGAGACGCGGGTGTTGTCTGGGTAACAAATCTGCGCGAAATGCAGCATGTCACAATTTCGCGACGGTTGCCGTCGGGGCCGCGCTGATGGACGCTGGTTGCCACCTAGTGTCACACTAAAGAGTGCTCCGTTATTTTGACTAAACAAGCGTCGCATGTGCCCAGCGTGAGCACGCGGTCAACGCTACATTTGAGCATATTGGGCCCCTTCACAATGTGCTCGCGGCCAGCTTTGCTAGCTCCACATATACCCAATTTGGTGTTGTACGTGACGTCAAGGGATGACAAAATATACGACTGGTGCAAACATGACAACCTGATACGCGTGTAATGAAAGAACAAGAGAACATACCAGCTCACAGCGTGCTCAACGGCCGTTTCACTAGCTCCACGTATACTAAATTTGGTATCAGGTCACGTGAATGGATGACGGAGAGGAATGGAACATCCAAACATATAATCGTAACACAGAAATCATGTACGACATCGTTTACCTCCAGCTCCTAACGTTGCGCTGCTTTCAAAGAGTGACATATCAACATTTCTTATTTGTGCTTCACATATCATGATTCCTACTGTACGTGGGATCAGCTGCCAATTTTTTGGGGCGAAGCTCCTTATAGCGGCATCTGTTCGTTCCTCGTAGCCATTGTAGTATGGAACAAGTATAACATTTTGACCTCCAAGGTTGTGCGGTGAGGGATTTCTTTTGTGCGTTAATTGTTGAACAATGAAAATTAGTGCTCAATGTACCTGCCAATGACTGCTAATGAGGAACGAGAGACAGGAGCATTCGGCTTTCAGTTAACGCGCCACGCTGCGATCCCCATTAGCAGCCTTTTGCATTTACATTGAGCACTATTAGACAAGAAATGGTTGCTACGTTATATTCGCTGGGTTGTAACCTCCTTAGTTTTAGAAAGGTTTAGCGAGCGTTGAGCCGCCGTGCCATGAATACAATGAACTAGTATATACCATGAATAAACCCTTAGGTGGTTAAAGGTGGGAAGTAGATATGAAGCGCAAGCCGTAAGAAAGTAAAAGCCGAATTCTCCTGTCGTCTCCTTTCCAATAGCAGCCATGGCATGTACATTGAGCACTATCTGACAGGAAAAGCTTCCTACGTTAAAGTCGCTGGGCATAACCTGCTTGGTGTTAGAAAGGTTTAGCGAGCGTTCGGCCGCAGTGCCATGAATACAGTGAACTAGTATATACCATGAACTCGAGGTGGTAAAGGTACCCACCTTTACCACCTCGAGTTCATGGTATATACTAGTAGACACGAAGCGCAGCCTTAAGAAGTGTGCGTTAGGCACCCCTCGTTTAGTCCTTGGGATTGTCCGCTGGATGGTGGTGCTTCTATATGAGGAATATGATGATAAGATGGGAGATGGCGGTACTTGGAGTGTTGAATAGATGGATGAACGGACACACAGACAGATAGATGTATGGATGGACGCATGAACAGATGCAGGGGGAATGCATGGACGAACGCAGGGACGGACGCACGATCAGGACGCATGCACGGACGGGCGGATGGACGCATGGACGGTCACACAGACAGACGCATGGACGGACGGAAGCCAGAACGAATGGACGGACGAATGCTTCACCCCATTCTCCATCATTCACTCCGCGGATATGCTGCCAATTTTGTTTCAATTCGAAGCATTTCTTAGCAAACTTGGGCGACATTAAGCGTATCTATCTATCTATCTATCTATCTATCTATCTATATATCTATCTATCTATCTATCTATCTATCTATCTATCTATCTATCTCTATCTAATCTATCTATCTATCATATATCTAATCTATCTATCTATCTATCATTATCTATCTATCTATCTATCTATCTCTATCTATCTATCTATCTATCTATCTAGCCGCTTACGACTTCTAGCTCTCCTGGCCTTTCAATAATAGTATCAATGCGAAACTTGGTATGCATAACATGACTGTATAACAAGCATACATTAGTCGAAACATGAAATTGATGACATGTATGTCATGAATGTCATGATTTACATTTAATGCGCTTGTTACTTTTGTGGTGGTTTTGTTCACATAACATGTTGCAAAACTGGCATGCTATGACATGCCTGCGTAGCGAACATAGGTGACAGGCCCTAACGTGAAAATCGTGATATGCATGTCATGATTTCCATGGTATGACTAGTCATGACTACACGCTACGCTCATGGTGCGCTCACGGCCGTTTCGCTAGCTTCGCATCTACCTAATTTGTTAATATGAGTCGTGAATGGGATGACGAAAGATGTGGCGGGTGCAAACACGATAATCATCAATGCAGGCGCGTGTCAAGTGACAACATGACTACATGTCACGGTCAAGTGCTCCGCCGCCGTGGTCTAGTGGCTAAGGTACTCGGCTACTGACCCACAGGTCACGGGTTTGAATCCCGGCTTCGGCGGCTGCATTTTCGATGGAGGCGGAAATATTGTATGCCCGTGTGCGCAGATTTGGGTGTACGTTAAAGAACCCCAGGTGGTCGAAATTTCCGGAGCCCTCCACTACGGCGTCTCGCATAATCATATGGTGGTTTTGGGACGTTAAACCCCACATATCAATCAATCAAATCAATCAATCAATCAATCAAATCAGCCACGCTCAATATGCGCTCGTGGCCGTTTCGCTAGCTTCACATGTACCAAGTTTCGTATTACGGAATATGAATCGATGGCGAATGTATGGGACTGGTGCAAAAATGATAATCATGAGGTACATGTCAAGTAACAACATGAATAGGTGCTGCGTTCGTGGCTGTTCCGCTAGCTTCACAAGTACCCAATTCGGTATTGCGTGACGCAAAGAAGTGACATAGGTAAAAGAACAATCCAAAGTGAAATCATGACAAGCGTGTCATGTAACAACATGACTACATGCCACAATCATGATGCGCTGCAGCCGTTTCGCCAGCTTCACATATGCCAAATTGGGAATTACATCACGTGAAGGATGATGAAGGTATGTGACTGGTGCAAATATGATAATCATGAGATGCGTGTGATGCAACAACGGGACCACATGCCACACTCAAGTCGGGAATGCGCTCTGACGTGAACCGGGTCACGAGCGCGCCATCGTTTCGTCACGTAACGCCGGGTGATGCCACGCCAGGCGCCGATATGACTGCCATATGCTTGCAGGTGCGTGTCGCGCTGCGTTGCGTTGACTCATGCGCGTTTGAGCGCGCCCGGCGTCCCTCCATCACGAAGAGAGGCACACGCAGTGCTGTTCTGGGTAGAGCTGGGTAAGGTCATGGGCGTGAAATGCATCATGTTGCATTTCACGCTGGTTTGCGCCGGCTACGCCGACGAACGCTGGTCGCGCCGGTCACTCCTGGCGTTTGTTTTGCTAGCGCAGCGACGCGGCACCCAGTGTGCGCGCTCGTGAACGTAGGTTGGAGTGTATTGGGCCCACTCATGATGCGCTCGCGCCCGTTTCGCTTGCTCCTCATGTACCAAATTTGGTGTTACGTGACATCAATGGAGTATGAAGCTTTATGACTGCTGCGAGCATGATAATCATGACACGCGTGACATTTAAGAACATGACCATATACCACGCTCATGATGCGCTCGCGGCCGTTTAACTAGCTTCACATATACCAAATCTGATATCACGTGACGTGATTAGACGACGAAAATAAGCGATGCGTCGAAACGTGATAATCAAGATATGCGCGCATGGTAAACGATTATTACGTGCTACGCCCATAGCGTGCTCATGGCCGTTATACTAGCTCCACATACACCGAATTTGGTATAAACGTGACGTGATCGAATGTACGAAGAGTGTATATGACAGGTCCAAACATTGTAATCATGACATGGAAGCCATGTACGGTGTAATTATTTCCGCCTCGTAGTGTTGTGCTGATTTAGATGTGACAACTACTCATTCGGTGTTTCACATATCATCGGTTCCCACTTTACGTGGGATCTGCTATTTTTTTCTCAGTAATTTTATATCTGTCTACCTCGTCTGCTCTTCTAAACCCTCATTTTCCCACGCCTGTACAGGGTAGCAAACAAGTTTTTTCTAGGTTAACGTACCTGTCTCTTCCTTCTATTTATTTCTCTGGTGTTATGTAAAACGACTTTTTGAGGGTCCATACTTTGCAAAGCTTGCACTCATGGCTATACCTTGCGGCGTGGATCTCAAGACAATGAAACATTCCAAACGCGATGAGGACTGTTGGTTATTTTTCAGGGTAGACTGCTGCACCGACTTAGGGGGTTGCCCACCACCACCCTAGTTGCTCTCATGCCCACCTTAACCCTCTAGATAAGCTCATAATGACGCAGATCTCTTCCTATCTGGCCTTTGTAGTGGCGTTGTGGTAGAAAGAAACATGGGCAGTCTGGAAGAAGTGTCACGTACTGCGTCTGGAGCAAGTTACTGCTTACATCTCGAATGCGCATTCCGTGCTGTTTATATCGTGCGCATAGTCCAGCAACACTAAGTGTGGTTGAATGTGATGTTCAGATATACAGCAAAAAAGTGAAAGCATTTTCTTTCCTGTGAAGCTTGCACTCCCAATTCTTGCGGAGTCTTCATCTTTCGGTGCAGCGAACTGCGATGATGTAGCTCCACTCCGGTAGCCGGGGTGGCTGCCTGAACTGAAACATTGCGATTGTTATGCCTCTTCGCTATGTCGCGGTCTGCACGCGCCTAACATGCTTAGAGAACACTGTTCAGATGAGAAAGCACTATAACGTAATGCATGCTTCCAACTCTCACGACTGTCTTGTCCATGAACACCAGCAATACAAATACCCGGTATGCTGGAAACGCTCGTAAGCGTACCTTTCAAATATGGTCTATTTTCTGCTACAATGCAAGAAGTGTTCATGCGCGTGCGTCGTGCATCGGCGTTGAAACTACACGCAGTCCACGTCTGTAAAAAGCCACTGCATTTTTACCGAGCGAATAATGATGGTTATGGCAAAGCGTCCCTCAGTCCGTCCGTCGGTCTGTCCATCCATTTAGTCAGCACTCGAAATACCACCATCTCGCATCTTTTCATCAGATATTCTTCATATACTGGAACCGCTATCCGGCGGACATTTCAAGTACTAAGCGAAAGGTGGCTACCAACTACTACTACTACTACCAACTACTACTACTACTTCTAATACTACTACTACAACTGCTACTACTACTACTACTTCTACTACTACTACTACTACTACTACTACTACTACTACTACTACTACTACTACTTCTACTACTACTACTACTACTACTACTACATCGGGAACGCACGACCTAGGGCTTAAGATGCTTCGCCCACAAAACTTTGTATGAGAAGCATGTGAATGGATCCGGTTAGCCATGCGTCCGTGCACGTGCCCTAGGAGCTTACTTTCTGGCATTCGCTAGCCCTCTATAACAGTAATTCATGTAAAGGCACGTCTCTACGACTTTGTGTGCTTGAATTCTTGTATATGTGTAAATGAAACATTCGTTCATTGGAATGCTGAGTGTTACCCAGTCGCTAGATTTAGTGCTTCGGCGTCGGTGCCGTCCAGACCCCCACTGCACCTAGTCGGCTCATCTTGTGCCTTGTCTCGTCTCCCTCAACGTGGGCACTGTAAAGGGCTGCCGGTGAACCAAGTGTGTTCCCCTGCCACGCCACAACATATCTCCGAGTTCACTATACCGGGAGCGAGTGGCAGCATGGTGGAGACAATGAAAACGCGAGAAGTACTTTTCCAGTTTCATTTTTCTACAGAAATGACGTTGCTTGTGCAGAGTCAAACTTTCAAGCATAAAATTGAACAAGATCTACGATAATTCTCGGGGAAGTTCTCTGTTGTTCGAGGCCAGAACGGGATTATTGCGGACCAAGACATACTGCGCCGCCGAATACGAAGGCACAGGCACGTGAAGTAGTGTGTATGGAGAGGGGAGGGAGTTTAGGGACAAGTGAGCGCCATCAACCGTTGCTTTTGGAGCCTATATTCATTCGAGTGGAGAGGAGAACCTTTTTGCACGTGCTGGGGCGCGTCTATTAGGCATGCCTGCATGAAGAATACTTAGTTATCGGTCTCCTCGATTCGGCTGCACTTTCTGCACGTAGTTCGCGAAAGTGTCGAGAAATTGCCATACCAGTTTCTCTAATGTTAGTGTAGCACGACACCAGGGCTATCGGTGCAGCGATCAATTTAGGGCAAAAGTGCAGCCGTACCATTTACGCTAGCGCTACTTGCACAAAATTAGAACTCGTGGGAAAGCTAGTGCTGAAGTGCCAATGAGCTTGTGCAGTACGATGCCAATCGAGTGCAGATGTGCAGTGACCCGGGTGCGCTCGCTATATCGACGGCCAACGTGCAGTGCCCTTGAAGAGGTGCAGGAAAGTGTGGTGAAGTCGAAAAGGCCCTATACTCTATTTCATAGACTGGTTGCACGCATTTTATCTCTGTCCTTATTGGTTGAGTGCCCGCACCACGAGATCATTCATATTTCAGTGGACCGAAGTTCAAATCCGGCTAAAGGAAGATAATTTTTTTAACTTTTCTCAGATGTCGTTTTTTTGTTGCTGCGTGATATCACTTGAACCACACTGCAGTGTTAAAGAAATGGTTTTGTTTGTGTATTTAGAAGTTTCCACTACCATGATTGCTCTTTGCGGAATCCGATAAAAACACCTGAAAGTCGCCTGTGTCTAAGGATTATCTTCTCATTTTAGAGCAATGCAGTTCATGGTCAACACCGTGGAATTTCTTCATGATGACAAATGCCAGACTGCGCAATTGAAAAAAAAAAACGCAAGGCCTGCGCGGAAAGCGCAGCACAGTCACAGTGAAAGCTAGAAGAGTGGCCTTTCAGAGCCTTTTCAAATCACTCATTGGCTACCTACTGGAAGCACAGTTGCTTCATACCCAATAGATTATTATTAATAAATTTATTTGGATAGTTGTCCGGCATTCTGTATGCTATTTTTTGTTTTTCTGAGAAGCGTGGTATCCGCTAAACACCTGCAGTGAATTTTGTGCTAATTGTTCATGCAGTTGCTGATGACGATGAGAAATTTATGCCGGAAGTAGGCACGCGTCACAGTTATTAAATGATCAAAAACAAGCTTTTGTGATGGTTTGGGTATTGGACGGCCCACTTGTTACGCTTTCCGCATTGTGTGACGAGTGGTTGTTCTTTCGATATTTTAAGCGCTTTATAAGTCCTAATAACGCGATTGGTTTCCAGACATAAAGCCTGCTTAAGGCAAGTTTGACAAGTTACAAGCACCAGCGTAACTCAGTGGTAGAAAACTCGGCTTTCACCCAGCGGACAAGCTTTCGAGCCTCATTGTGTCATTGGTGCTGCGACGTTTTTTTTTCTAATTTTGCGCGATGTGATTACGGACACCGGTGGCGATGGCGGTGGTGGCAGACAACTGCGCGTGACCCAAGTTGTGATCTTATAACAGCTCTCGCTCCAAAAGCACATGTAGCAACATAATTTTTGAATGCCTGTACCTACAAAGTGACCTTGATGCAGGTGTCAAAAAATTTGACCTTACCAAGATTATGTGATGCTCGAACCACTGTGGAACACCCGAACCACTGTGGAATGTCTATCACAGGCCTTACTGTGAATAATTTTCATTCAAAGTTATAACAATGTGGTATGCTACCACTAATTTTTCTAGCGATCTCCACAAAGTATGTATGAAACGGAGATATCCCAATTGTCGTCAGGATTTTCACTGTACCAGCAGCAAGCCACCTTTTTCACTATATATAGGATCTTGAAGATCCGAAGACAGTCCAGGTCAACACGCTTTATGAATGGTATTTATGGTTTCATCAACCTATGCGTGCGGAAGTATTGCTCCGTGTTTTGTCGGTGTAAACTGGTGGCCTACATTGGCGCCGCAAATCCACAATCTGATGCAACCAGTGGTGTTGAGTAAAACTTCTTTTGGGCCTAGTTGGTTCATAGCCATAGAATATACTTTTACAGCGCAAACATAAAACGATCCACAAGAAAGCGACGACACACACCAGCGCTGTAAACGCTGGTGGTAACACCCTACCTTTTGTCACTCTGATTGTTCCTCTGAGTGTCTGTTATCTGTCGAGATGTGTGGCGCATGTGCGGTGAGGTTGCCCAGGAGGTATTTATGCATTGACATATCCCGAAATAAAGTCAGTTGTTAGTCAGCGCTGGTGTGTGTCGTCGCTTTCTTTGTGGATCGTTTTATGTTTGCGCTGTAAAAGTATATTCTATAGTGGTGTTGAGACTGCACAATGTGTGTCGCTCTTATGAGGAGTGCATTTCAGGGGCCACTTCTTTTATCGGAAGTCAGGCTTCTTCAACATCCTGTGCATAGTTGCCGTTGACGAGGATAGCAGCTCGCTGTCCTCTTCGAAGTGAGGTGTAAGCTAGGTGACACTATGAATCTAATTTCTGTTACAGCAACTCTGCACAGGCCTTAGCAGCACTCGCAGATCCTAGTTGTCCAGCTCGCGCTGGCGTCTTATCTCACCACAACGATTCCTTCGGTGGCAACACTCTGCCCGCCTTTTAAGTGCGAATGCACGTTATAAGCGACCCTGAATCCGCCTTCCGCGGTGCACCTCCTCCTCTCCCCTAGCAACGGCGCGAGGAGCGGAGAGGAGCGCCTGTAGCAACGGCGCAGTGACGTCACACACCACTTGATTGGACGCGCTCAACCCTCCGCTCTTTGGCTGCGCGCGCCCGCGCAGCTACGACTTGCTCGAGATCGACAAGTCGTCATAGGTATGGTTTCATCGCAGGCATCAACCTCGACTGCGATACCTCCAACAACGAGTACAACGCAATCGAATGCGAGCATTGCATGCGTCATTGAAGATGTCGCACCGGTTGAAGACAAGGCAGCGCGGCGAAGGGCTCTGATGCCGAGCGCAAGTGGGCGAAGCGGGCTGCGGACATAAACATCATCATAGAGTGAATTTACTCTCACATTTACGCGTAAACTCACCAAGATTTCCCGAGAGGTTCTAATGGCTCCTGGGAATCACAATGTTATCACACGGGGGAGTTAACCTTAACTCACAGCGAATGCCAACGAATTTTACCTTTACTCCCCCTCATAGCATCACCCGTCTATTCGCACTTTACCGTGGTCACCTTCGGGAAACTCTTGGGAGTTTTTGAAACGCCCACCAATGAGTACAAAATTCGCTCACCCACCTTTGTTAGGTAAGAGTACTTTTACCGGCGAAACTCATGCTGCTCTATCTTTGCCCTCATTCAGGAGAACTTATAGAATGGGCAATGCTAGCATATCCGCCTGTTTCGGGTAAATTTAAGTTTTCGAAGAACGCCGTAAACTAGACGCTAGTACGCTGGCGGAAGCCATATTAGCCAAGGATCGCGCACCAGTTTTTACAGCCTCCGCATTGTGTTTTTGACCAGCGTTCGTTTGCCCGCTTGCCATATATATCAATGCTGTTTTTGAGAATGCTAAACGTCAGTGCCCCAGTCAGTGCAAAGATGTTGGCATACTTTCAGCACAATCTGTGAACGCATTAGGGACCATTTATTGTGTGTTGTTGGCAAAAAATGCAATAGCATGCACAAATGCACTTATTGTCGTTGATATACCAAGAAATACACGCTCAATGAGTGTACTATTTTATAGTGTTCTTGGATACTGCTGCCGTGCACTCTGTAGCTTTCCACAGCGCTGCAAGCAGCTTGTGAGATGGAATGTACATTATTCACGTCATAGAGCAAACAAATTCGGCTTTACCATGCTGTTAGGAAAAGTAGTCTAGCTGCCGCTATTTCCCAATTGCCTGACTAGTTATCAACTGTATCGCGGAAGGCTGGTTTTACAATTATGAAACGTATACTTAGGCTTGCAGACTATTAACAGGAGAACCATGGCACTACTCTAGCTCACAGCTTCAGCTTAGAAAAACTAGTTCAATATTTTGTATACAGTAAGTCTCTGGGCAGTAAGTCGCCCACTGACGTACAAGACTATTCAGAAAGACCTTCACTATTGAGAGTCTGTGAAAACGGCACTATGCTCGCAGTAGGTTCAGACTCAGACAAATGACAGAGAATACGCGTAGTAGAAATGCTCAGTATTGTACTGGCGTGAAGGTTGTCCGCAACTGCCTTTTCTGATAAAAAGTCTCTGTTACAAATACTCGGCAACTAATTCGTTTGTGTCTCGCCGTCTTTTGCAGCTAAATGGAGATCTCTTTTTGCCAAGTACACCAACAACAACTACAACAGTGAAGGCTCGATACTTATTGAGCGACCTGCGCTGACGATTTTCGCAGCCATGCTGGACACACCTGGAATAGGCCAGGCCGGTGTGAATAACATATTATTCTGGAACGTCTTCTTGCAGATGCTTAATTATGCAGACCCGGCATGGGTCAATCAAGGCTATGAAATACCCACGGAAGCTTGCTACTATCACGTCGCTCGAGTATTGAAAGAAGCGCTGGTAACACCCCTACCTGCAAACCGTGCGTATATGCATTGGTTAAATGTTGACTATTGTTTCAACACGCGTGCCTTAATTTCCGCAATATATATATATATATATTGAGAAAGATTAGTATACTTAGGGCTCGTTGTTCCGTGTTCGACACAACATTATTGAGATACAATAGACGATAATGCCAAAAAGTATAGCGTAGCTATTAGACCAAACTGTAATGTCGATGTGAAGAAACAGAAGAGCGTGGAAAGTTGACTTGCCGTGGGCAGGGACATAACCTGCGACTTTAGAATAACCGCGTTCAGTGCTCTACCAAATGAGCACCATGGCGGCTATATATATATATATATTGTAACGAGGGTAGTGGGCACGGAGCTCGAGGATAGTAAAGAAGAAGATTTATAATCTCTTCGCGCTGAGTTGGTGCGAGCTCAGAGTCGATGGCATCCGAGAATACGTCCAGAGCATCATTAGGCGCGTTGGTAGGAGTGACAGCACCAATTGGAGCGAAACCGCAGAATCGGGTATAGTAGCCGGAAGAATGCACTCGTAAAGTTCGTAGCTTCCCAGGCATTCTCCACGTAGTAGGGATGACGGGCTGTCCGAGGGATTGCACACATAAATGGCAGCGTGACCATTGCGAAAAATGACGACGGCAAACGGAAGCATGATATTCGACGGCACGCAGATGGGACCGATGGCATAAACAACACAGGCGATTTCGGAGGGGAGGCACACGACACCGAGACAACAACAGCTGAGAAAGGCGCAATGTCAACGTCAGAAGCAGCAAACACTCTACACGGAGCACCATGCGCTTTGCTGGTTATCTTCACTAAAAGATCCTAATGGTCGCTCGCTCGTTGGGCATTGCGGTTACAGGAGTTCGATATCCGTGTTATCTACCGTTCTGGCGGAAGCATTCCGACGCCGATGCCCTGTCACGTTCGCCATTGGCTTCAGAGCCTGTCGGCTCGCCTATCTCCACTAGTGCTGTCTTGGCCATCAACATCTCGGACATGCCTTCCGAGCACGCAAAGATGCTTGGATTTCATCTCTTTTGGACTTTCTCTCAAACCGGACGACCGCTCCAGTTTCCAGGGCGCTTCGCCGTCAAGCAGGACACTTCGCTATTCGGGATAACCTGCTTTACCGCCGAAACTACAGCTCGATCGGCCGTAAGTGGTTGCTCGTCATCCCCCGACATCTGCGCTCTGACATCTGTGCCACGTTTCACGATGATCCGCAATGTGGCCACGCTGGTGTGTTAAAAACATACACCCGCTTGCAGCTGCGGTACTACTGGCGCGGTATGTACCGTTTCGTTCGCCGTTACGTAAGGTCTTGCCTTACGTGCCAGCGACGCAAAATGCCCACTCAACATGTCACAGGTCCCTTGCAGCCATTGCCATGTCCAGCACGAGCTTTCGATCGTGTCGGAATCGACCTTTACGGTCCGCTTCCCTATACTTCGAGTAGCAACCGCTGGGTCATTGTGGCTATCGACCACCTAACGCGGTACGCTGAAACAGCTGCGTTACCTTCTGCTACCGCAAAAGACGTTGCGTGTTTTATACTGCAAAACCTGGTTTTAAGGCATGGAGCACCTCGGGAGTTACTAGCGACCGTGGCCGCGTTTTTCTCTCCGATGCCATCAAAGCGTTGTTGAGCGAGTGTCGCATCACACACCGCACTACCACAGAGCCTATCACCCGCAAACTAATGGGATGACAGAGCGTTTAATCGTACACTTGGGGATATGTTGCCAAGTACGCTTCATCCGACCAGTCAAATTGGGATAGCATACTCCCTTTTGTAACATATGCTTACAACACTGCAACGCAAAGCACCACTGGATTTCGCCTTTCTTCCTTCTTTATGGACGCGAGCCATCATCACAATGGATACCATTCTTCCTTATCGACCGACCCTTCAGAGATGACTACCGTTTCTCGAGCAGCAGCACACGCTGAAGAATGTCGGAAGCTTGCTCGTGCGTTCACGATCACATGACCAGACGCGCCAAAAACATCGCCACGACGCGTCAAACCGCGCATATTAGCTTTGCTCCGAACTCACTGGTGTGGCTATGGATTCCTTCTACTACTCCAGGACTCTCCCACAAGCTTTCGTCAGGTACCATGGCCCTTATCGAGTTGTGCGCCAAACATCGCCTGTCAACTACCTTGTCGAGCCGCTGGATGCATCTCCGGACAAGCGCCGTCGGGGAAAAGAAATCGTACACATCTCTCGGCTCCAAGCCATACCATGACCCTTCTGTCTACACCTGTCCTTAGGTCGCCAGGATGCTCCCTCATCGGCCGGGGGTGATTGTAACGAGGTAGTGGGCACGGAGCTCGAGGATAGTAAAAGAAGAAGACTTTGCTGTGATCGCAGGCTGCGTTAAGTTAGCCCTTGCGCTAAATAAAGCTCTCCTCGCCGAGTTCGGCCTTGCTTGTTCAACACCCGTTCAATATATATATATATATATATCATCATCATCTTAGTTCGTTCATCGTAGCGGTCGGCTGCCAGTTCCTCGGGCCTAATAAAGGTCTTCCAAATTAAGACTTCATAATATATATATATATATATATATATATATATATATATATATATATATATATTGTCAGCAAAGACAGCGTTCGACCTGACCCCGACAAGCTTGCTGCCGTAATTAGTTTTCCACGTCTGCGCAATCAAAAACAATTGCGAAGTTTCGTGGGCCTGGCGTCTTACTTCCGCTGCTTCATCCGTCACTTTGCTGCGATTGCGGGGCCGTTACACGAGCTTGTGACGTCAGGAACGGATTTCACGTAGACTGACGAGTGCGAGTGTGCTTTCCAAGCCCTTTGGCGTGCTTTGACATCAGACCCGTCCTCCGTCACTTCGATGAGAGTACACCCACTTTCCTGCACACAGATGCCAGCGGCCACAGAATCGGTGCTGTCCTCCTTCAGCACGACGACACTTTACGTGAGAGAGTAGTTGCGTATGCCAGCCGCGCACTAACACCTGCGGAGCAGAACTACTCGATAACAGAGCAGGAATATCTCACTGTCGTTTGGGCCATCCGGAAATTTCGACCTTATTTGTATGGACACCCCTTCACTGTGGTTACCGACCACCAGGCCCTATGCTGGTTGTCCTCACTGAAAATTTGTCTGGGCGCCTCGGTCGCTGGATGCTGCGTTTGCAAGAGGACACTTTTGACGTTGTGTACAGGTCCGGCAAACAGCATCAGGATGCTGACGCTCTCTCTCGCTGCCTTCTGCCACTTTCATCTCCAACCACGCATCCTCAATGCCCCTCAGGTGATCAAGCGGCTTCCTCTTCACTCACGTTATCACCCCTGGCAGTTGCTGGGTCACTACCTTTAAACAGCAGCGCCCAGTTTGCCGCGTACCAACGTGACGACCCCTACTGTAACCGCATCATCGGATACTTGAATGGCTCGCCTTCTCCACCTAATGCCAGACTACGTCGTCAGCTACGGCTGTTCAAGCTAGAGAACAATGTCCTGAAGCACTATACTTACAATGCGGATGGACATCGGTGGGTGCCACTACTTCCCCGTTCGCTGCAAAAACAAGTTCTCGAAGCATTGCATAACGATCCATCAGCTGGACACTTGGGATTTTAAAAGACCTACAACCGCGTTAGGAGCCGTTTCTTCTGGCCTGGTCTTTCTATCTTTGTGGCTAATTATGTCGCTTTTTGCGCACTTTGTCAACGCCGGAAACGACCAGCTTCAGCTCCTGTTGGCTTATTACAACCTATTCCATGTCCCGACACACCTTTTGTCGTTGTCGGAATAGACCTCGTCAGGCCACTTCTTGTAACGCCAGCGGGCCACCGCTGGATCGTCACAGCCGTCGACCACCTCACACGATACGCGGAGACCGCTCCTTTACGTACTAGCTCTGCCTCAGACGTTGCCGCTTCTTTTTAAAAGCCATTGTGTTGCGTCATGATGCACCTCGCGCGTTTTTGAGTGACCGAGGCAAGGCCTCCCTGTCAACAATTCTCGACGAAATCCTAAAAACTTGTGGCACAGATCATAAGACCACATCCGCTTACCACCCGCAGACAAATGGGCTAACATAGCGATTCCACCGGACTCTAATCGACATGATATCCATCTACATCGCACCGAACCACGATAATTAGGGACAAAATCTTGCCGTTCGTAACATTTGCACAAAACACTGCTGTTCAACGAACCACCGGGTATTCACCTTTCTTCCTCGTCTATGGTCGTGCGCCGACATTCACCATTGACGCCTCTTTCTTCAATGTAACGACAAAAACGTCCATGACTACGCCAGAACAATTTGTCTCCAGGCTTGCTGAGGCACGGCAACGTGCTCAACTCAACACGGAGGCCAGTCAAGAAGACCGCAAGCAACGCTACGACAGCTTTCGTCGAGACGTCACCTTCCGTCCTGAAGATGAAGTACTACTTTGGACGCCTGTTCGCATACCCAGATTGTGTGAAAAGTTTCAGTCACGCTTTCTAGGACCTTACATTGTTTGTGAACGAACATCTCCTGTCAATCACCTTGTTACTCCCGTCGAGGGTTCCTCGTACCGTCGTTACCATGCCTCCGAGATAGTCCACGTTTCACGTCTTAATCCCTTTGTGTGCCGTACCTTTCCCGCCTAAGTCTCGGCCGGGCCGGTCGCTCAAGTGCACGGGGAAAATAAGTGTGAGCATTATTTATGCGTTCCATCTTTTCATCTGTACATACTCATCATCCCCAGTGAAGTTTAGGTTGTGGGGCACATACTCGAGTCAATACCAAGGAGAGTCTTGAGTGTACTTGACGCCATCTTACAATATATAATATATATAAGAAACAACTTTCACAACTTAGGCGGGGTTGCCTTTATTTCATTTCCAAAGGTTTCGACCGGTGGAGCCGGTCTTCGTCATTGTTTCCGAACAAGAAGTGGCTTGTTCAAAAATATATTTATATTTGAGCGCGAAAAGAGACAACACCCAATCTCTGGGCCAGCTTCTCTTTATCACACTCGACCATGACTGCGTCGCGAGGAATAGCCGACAATGTTTTTGGTGAGCCCTACTGGCTAAATCTGGGTGTTCGGTTCCGGCCATGCTGCACCTCTACTTGAAGATCTCTTATTGTGTTTTCTGGTGGGTAGAATCGGCTTTGTCGCTGGGGTTGAGCTCGTCCATGGTGCAGCACCTTCTGACGAATCGCGGACGAGAATTCTGTGGGCAGTCCTGACTGCATCACCATGGTCGCAGAATCCCGGAATGCCTGTCTTTGTCTAGCGACATTCGGAAAAACACGGCAGAAAATAGTTCATGTAGTGACGGAACAAGCAAACCTACGGGGCCGTTTGTGCATTCTTGACTAGGTCGAGGGACATCTTCGTGTGCGATAAGACGTCTGCATGGGGTGATGTTTCCACATAACCTGTGCAATGCCCCGTGCTCTTGCAGAGTTGTTGTGGGAGAAGATGGTGGGAGATCCTTGTTGGGAGTCGTTTCATTATAATTTTGCTTGTGCTGTGTAATCTCAGACCTGAGAAGGATGTTGCTGACTTAAGGAAAGTCTGTTAGGAAGCGGTTAAGGCACTTATGTCCGGTCAATGATGGCCTCTCACGTAGGTTAACTTTCGTTATTTGAAAGAGGATATCAACAGAATGCGTGGCCAGGCATGTCCCAGGTGGTAGCACATCCAGAACAACATGAGCTGGTGCCTCAAAATGGTCGAGCTGTGGCGAGATGAGGGCAGCTTTTCTGATAGGTTTGTATAGCAAACTCTTTCGACCATTGAAAGTGATGTTCAGCGATGTCCTGGCAACAGATGTCTGAACACAGCACATGTTTTGCCTGGTATTTACACTGTGAAGAAGATTTGCCTGCAGCAAGCAGCATCGCCAACTTCCGGCTCTTTCAGCTCGTGCTTCGGTTGATTGCTGTGCCAATCACTGGACGGTTTTTCACGCTGTCTCGTCGCTGTCCTTAGCGGCTAATGAACCTCTTCACATTTGGTGAAGTGTGCTGTTTATCGTCGTCACTAAACCCTGGAGCTGCGAAGTCACACGCTTTCGCCCGTCATGACTGACAACGCCACTCCATCGGCGCCTTCGCCCCAGTTCAACTGCCCTGGCCATCCTAGGCTACGGGACCCGAAGGTCTTCAGCGGTGCAGATGGGACTGACGTCGAAGACTGGCTCGGGCACTACGAACTGGTGAGCGCCAATAACAGGTGGGATGGAGCCAACAAGGTGGGCCACGTCATATTTGATCTCACAGGCGTCGCCGAATTGTGGTTTAACAACCACAAACACAATATCTCTACATAGAGCATCTTCAAGACGTCATGTGCTGAGGTGTTCAGTCGGTCGACTGTCCGCAAGCAGCGGGCAGAACAGCGCTTGCGCGTCCGCTCTCAGTAGACTGGCGAAAGCTGTACCAGCTACATCGAGGACGTCGTCGATCTTTATCGACGTGCGAATGACAATATGCCCGAATCCGACAAGGTCAAACACATCCTTAATGGCATCGACGATGGCGCATTTCAAATTTTCTTGGCTAGGGATCCGAGCACAGTTTCCGAAGTTGTCAGCTTGTGTCAGAGCTACGTCGAGTTGAAGAAGCAACGCACTCTGACTTGGCAGCCTCAGCGTGGTGGTGAGTCACTGTACAGTTTCGACACCATGCCTGACAATTCACTGCTTTTTCTGCAAGTCCGAGCCCTCGTCCGTGAAGAAGTCACCCACCAACTTTCACTAGTGTCTTTACTGATGAGATCACCCCCCATCTACCTGCCCCCCTTCGCACAACGATTTTGGAAGAGGTTACCCAAGCTGTTCCCCTTGCGCACCACGAGCCGCCACTATCTAGCCGTGTTCACTGCCCGCGTGTCGCGCAGCCGGTAGGCACTCCTGTCGCCTATCCGACAGCCATGCAGCCTGTGGCCGCGCCCCTAACGTATGCAGCGCAGCCTGTGGCTCCTCCTGTCGCCTGTTCGCAAGCGATGCAGCCTGAAGCAGTGCCGCTCACATATGCAGACGCTGTGCGCAGGCTTCCGCAACCACCCTACACCATGCACTCACAGCCCACAAACCCGGCTGCTTATACTGCACCTTGGGCGGCACCACCAGTCACCAATCCTTGGAGAACGCCCTATAACCAACCGATATTCTACGCCTGCTTCACTCCCGGACACGTTGCCCGCTACTGCCGCTGTCGAACTCAGACGTTCGGCGACTATGCCCGATCGTCGCAACCCTGTATCCAAACCTTCGTCCAATACGGGCCGGTCTCGTCACCTCGCTACGCGCTTCCTAACAACCTCGACTTCGTAACGCCGCGCACACCCTCTCCTCGTCGGCGATCGCCCTTCCCCATGCGTTGCCGGCCCGAACCCTCTGACCAGGAAAACTAAGCACCGCATTTCAAGAGGCAAGAACTGCGCCATTTTTGAACTGTCTAAGCCCACGCCCCTCTCCCGCTGAAGTGATCACAGTAACTGTTGAAGTTTATTGTACTTTGGCCCTTGTGAACACCAGCTTTGGTATGTAGAGCTTAACGTCCCAAAACCAGCATACGATTATGAGAGACGCCGAAGTGGAGGGCTCCGGAAATTTTGACCAACTGGGGTTCTTTAACGTGCACCTATATCGGAGCACACGGGCCTACAACATTTCCGCCTCCATCGGAAATGCAGCTGCCGCAGTCGGGATTTGATCCCGTAACCTGTGTGTCAGCAGCCGAGTACCTTAGCCACTAGACCACCGCGGCGGGGCTTTGAACAGCGGCGCCGCTGTTTCTGTTACTGCCGCTAATCTCTGCCGTTTATTACGCAAAGTTATGACGTCGCTTTCGAGACTGTCGCTTCACACCGCAAGCGCACAGCAAGTATCGCCTCTCACAGCCTGCAATGCAAGAGTATCCAGCGAAGGATTTTTTTACATTTATTACATTTCTCTACAGTTATTGTCCTCGCTGTATGTTCGCATGGCGTCATCCTCGGGTGCGACTTCCTATCCCGCCGTAATGCTGTCATTGACTGCGCACGCGCTGAAGTTGTTTTTTCATCCTTGTGTGATGTCCCATTACTTGGCACTCTTATTCAGCCGCCGAAGTTATTCGTGCATGAAGATACCGATATTTTACCTGAAACGTTCGCCCTCGTTCCCGTTTCATGCAACGCCTACACTGACGTACACTCTTTTTTATGCCTTCCGATACCCTTACGAGTCGTCGAGCTATGCCGCTGCCTTTCGCAACAATTGACCTTGCCGCCGGAAGAAGCAATGTGTTTATACTCAACAGCTTTCCACACCTGTCACTTTGCTTGAGAGAAAATGTCTCGACCGCGTGCTGAATCTTGACCCTTCGCCTTTGGTTAATCTCCCGGATGACTACTGCGACCACCCAAAAGAACTGTCAGCAGTCGAGAAATCATCCAAAGATACGTTTTCCAGTGCCATCGCCGCCACCTTCACTTTAACTAAACTTGCCGACCTGCTCAATCTTCTGCATGAGCTCCGGGATTCTTTCAATGTGTCACAACCTCAACTAAGCCAAACGTCACGAGAGGAACATTATGTTGACACTGGCCTACACCAGCCACTGCGTCAAAGACAATACCGTGTCTCCACTGAAGAGCGCCGCATCATCAACGATCAAGTCGAAGATATGCTTCGTACAGACGTCATTCGACCATCTCACAGTTCCTGGGCGTCTCCTGTTGTCCTGGTGCGTAAGAAAGACGGATCTATTCGATTTTGCGTGTACTACCACCGTTTGAATAAGACAACCCGCAAGGACGTCTATCTTTTGCCGCGCAATAATGACGCCATTCACACCCTTCACGGAGCGGAATTATTCTAGTCGCTGGATTTGCGCTCTGGCTTCTGGCAAGTCCCAATGGCTGAAGCCGACCGACAAAAAGAACTGCATTTATTACACCTGACAGTTTATACCTGTCTAACGTCATGCCCTTTAGGTTTTGTAACGCACCTGCTACATTCGAACGACTTATGGATAATACGCTACGTGGCCTCAAGTGGAATATGTGCCTCTGCTACCTCGACAATGTCGTGGTTTTCTCGCATGTCTTTTGCTACGCACTCCTTGGTATCAGGCAAGTTTTGACTTGTCTGACCAACGCTAGCCTGCAGCTTAACTTGACAAAATGCCGCTTTGCTGCACGCGAGCTCGTCATCCTAGGCCACGTCGTGTCCAAGCACGGCATAATACCTAACCCAGCAAAACTTCGAGCAGTCGCAGAATTTCTTAAGCCGACGACCATGAAGGAACTTCGCAGTTTTGTAGGCCTATGCTCTTATGTCTGGCGCTTTGTTCACAATTTCGCATCCATCATGTCACAATTAACCCAGCTTCTTCGCGTTGACGTGAACCTCTCCTCCTGGTCCCCTGCATCTACCGTCGCCTTCACTATTCTGCGCCTTCTGCTCGGCTACCCACCTATTCTTCGCCACTTCGACCCGACGGCTCCTCCCAGAGTGCACACCAATGCCAGCGGAGTCGGGCTAGGCGGTGTCCTCGCTAAACGAAAGCCCGGCAACTCAGAATACGTTGTAGCCTACGCTAGCCACACTCTGACGAAAGCCGAAACTAAATACAGCGTGGCAGAAAAAAATGTTTGGCTCTGGTGTGGGCGCTTGGAAAGTTCCGGCCGTACTTATACGATTGATTTGTGGAGTTTAACGTCCCAAAACCAACATATGATAATAAGAGACGCCGTAGTGGAGGGCTCCGGAAATTTCAACCACCTGGGGTTCTTTAACGTGCACCCAAATCTGAGTACACGGGCCTGCAACATTTCCGCCTCCATTGAAAATGCAGCCGCCACAGCCGGGATTTGATGCCGCGACCTGCGGGTCGTACTTATACGACTGCCCGTAGGATCTAGTAACTGATCAAAATGCGCTTTGCTGGCTCTCCACGCTGAAACACCCTTCTGGCCGCCTTGCGCGATGGGCACTCCACATCCAAGAGTACGATATTTGCATCGTATACCACTGCGGAAACAAACACTCTGACGCTGACGCCCTGTCCCACTCACCTTTACCACCTGATCTGACGTGCAGAAACACTTGCCTCGAGACCTTGTCATCGCTAAATTTTGATTTGATTGCCACCGAACAACGTCGTGACCGGTGCATCGCATCTCTTCTCGAATATCTATCCGGCCCGCCCAACCTTCCGATACCTCGATTCCTTCGCCGTCAAGCTTTCCATTTTGCAATCCGCGATCAACTTCTTCGTCGACGCAACTACGCTCCCGATGGCCACCGGTGGCTACTGGTCATTCCACGCACTTTACGATCGCAAGTATGCGCCTCTCTTCACGACGATCTACAATGTGGCCACGCCAGGGTGTTCGAATCATATGAATGCCTTCGCCATCGCTATTACTGGCGCGGCATGTACAATTTTGTACGTGAATTCGTGCAGTGCTGTCCTGACTGCCAGCGACCCAAATCAATACCGCTACTTGCGACTGGCGCATTGCAGCCACTTCCATGCACTGCCAAGCCATTTGATCGCGTTGGCGTTGGCCTCTACGGCCCCCTTCCATTGACACCAGATGGCAATCGGTGAATTATAGTGGTTGTCTGTGGTGTAGTAGAGTGAAGTGGTGGTGTCGGTGAAGTGTGGTGGCACCGTGGTGTTATGTACAACGTGCTCGGAGGCGATGGCAGCGGTGAAAAACAATTGAGCGGCGGAAAGATGATAATGACGTTGGCGCGAAACGTCACCCATGAAACTGCGGCCCACCAAAAGGAAGAGGAAGTTTGCACGAAACGTTGCGCTGCAGCCAATGCACGAGAGGGAAGAAGAGGAAGACCAGTCGAGAGCAGTACGAGATCGAGCTGGCTGGAGTGCAGATCCTGGGTGTCGCGCGACTGCAGTGTCGGGTTGCGGACCCAACCGCGAGAAATCAGGCAAGGCCAGGACACTCCAGCTGCCCACGTTGTACTCGGAGGTACGCGGCCTTCCAGAGTTCCGGCCGTGACTGTTCAAGGTCACGTCCCAGGTGTTAGTTCCGGCCGTGACTGTTCAAGGTCACGTCCCAGGTGTCCGGGCTTCGACTCCAAACCCGAACCACCCGTGGAGGGTGGAACCTTCCGCGTGGTGATCATCTCCTCGATACGAGCCAGCATCGGCAAGCGGCCGCATTTCTTGCTAAGGCAAGGGCTACCTCGTCTTCCACCAAACGTCGCCGTGCTGGTCAGCGCGTGACTCTACCTGCTGAGACATCGCCAGCGTCGCCACCTCAACCTATCAAGCCACCGCCATCATCAACGCCACCGGTGACTGTTGATTTTTATAAACATTCTAGCTGGACAACGTTTAGGACAAGTTTCAGTTTGTCTGCTTAGACTCAGTCTCTGTACATCGCAACTTCATCTTTTTTTGTTAATTAGACTTAAAGTTTCTACTTTTCTTTTCACACCTTAAACGGCTTCGTCGTATCTTAGCTCCGAAGCTGTCCCTCCCAGCAACAATTTATTCAATCGTAAACCTGCATCACATGGTCGACTATCTAACACGCTACGCCGAAACAGCCGCTTTGCCGAGCGCTACTGCTCAGGATATCGCCTTTTCCATTTTACGTTACTTTATCCTTCGGCATGGCGCACCTCGAGAGCTTCTAAGTTACAGAGGCCGCGCCTTCCTCTCCGAGGTCGTCGAAGCTCTTGTTGCGGAATTCCATGTCATTAATCGGAAAACTACAGCATACCACCCGCAGACTAAAGGGCTAACGGAACGGTTTAACCGCACGCTAGGTGACATGCTCTTTATTGATGTACCATGTGATCATAGAAACTGGGACCATGTTCTCCCATACGTCACATTCCCATATGATACTGCAATAAAAACAACCACGGGATTTTACCTTGCTTTCTTCTTTACGGACGCGAGCCTTCCCATACAATCAATACTCCACTTCCCTTCCGCCATGATGCTTCCGAGTGTCCACCTATCTCCGATGCTGCTCGACAAGCTGAAGAGTGCCACCAGCTCGCCCGTGCGTTCACCTCGGATTAGCAGCAACGCCAGCAAGAAAACCATAGCACCTCCCCTCCGGATCCCAGCTATGCCCCAGGGTCTCTTGTGTGGCTCGCCATTCAATACCAAACTTCGGGACTATCATCGAAACTTGTCCCCCGGTACGAGGGGCCTTATACCGTTTTATAGAAAACCTCTCCGGTTAATTTTCTAATTGAGCCAGTTTTCCGATCGGACGACATGCGACGGCGTGCACGTGACATGGTCTATGTTTCCCGCCTGAATTCGCATTATGAGCCTCTGTCTGAAACTTCTTACGTCGCCAGGATGGCTCCTTTTTCAGCGGGGACGATTGTGAAAAAGAAGATGTGCCTGCAGCAAGCAGCATCGCCACCGCCCGGCCCTTTCGGCTAGTGCTTCGGTTGGTTGCTGTGCCGATTTCTGGACAGTTCTTCACGCTGTCTCGTCACTGTCCTTAACGGCTAATAAACCTCTTCACAATACCAAGTCCAGATACGCAGTTTGCTCTGGAGACGCAGCTCGGAATTGCATTTTCCATGTGGGCATCTCTTGAGCCTCGTCCCTGTAAAAGGTCGAATTGCACTCGCTGTGGAAACCGGCAATCCGGTCGAATGTGGCAATTAGGGTTGCCCTACATCATGCCCAGGAATGCTGTCTGATGTCTTAATAACGCCGGCTCAAGAAGTGCCACCAGCTTTCGCACATTCCCAGGAGAGTTCGGCCTCAAAAAACCACACCATATACGCGGAGTGAATGATGATGAATCGGGCGAAGCGAACGTCCTAGCTTCTATGCTTGCGTCCGTCCGCCCGTCTTTCCTTCCATTCGTTCTTGCTTCCGTCTGTCCGCCCGTCCATGTTCCTGTCTGTCTGTCTGTCTGACTGTCCGCCCGTCCATGTTTCTGTCTGTCTGTCTGTCTGTCTGTCTGTCTGTCTGTCTGTCTGTCTGTCTGTCTGTCTGTGCATTCATCCATCTGTCTGTTCATCCGACCGTTCTGTTACGAGGCGCGATGCCAACACGGTCCCGATGGCACCATTGCTCCGAAAGTCGCCGCTGCCACCACTGTTACGACTCGCACCGGTGCCGACACTGTTGCGAAGGCAGCCAAGGTCACGGGCCAACAAGGTCGCCCGCTGTTTGGTAGCGTGTGTTTCTCAGCTCGCGACTGAGTCAGCGCAGAGCTGATAGACGAGCGGACCAGACGATAGTGAGTTAAGGCAAGATGTATGTACAACTTGAAAATAGAGGTGTTACGTATTCGGCACTTGAGCCGACAGCTTAGGGACTCGAAGAGTGGAGATGTCTTCTCTCTGAAGCTTAGGTTGGCTGCTTGGTGAAGCGCCAGTTGGTTCTTTATAGGTCCTAGATCGATGCCTTAACTCATCAACGTCCAATAGAAACTGCCACTCGGTCACGTCAGAATCTTCCAATTGTGACCCCCTGCTGGGTGGCATAATAATCCTCCAATCCAAAGCTGCTGCAGTGGGTTGCACCCAAGGACGATTGAGATTGCCACGCTTTGCGTAAGACTCGCCACACTAGGTGGCGGCGAGTCATCAACTGGTTGGAACCGGGCACGTGCGTGAACAGAACTTGTCGTGCATTGCGCAAGACCCACCAGCGCCACTGGACAAGGTGACGTCAATGAGGAGAAGGTATCAGGTAGGCTCGCTCGCTGGCCTTGACACAGAATGCCTTTGCAGAGGCAATGACGTTCGGGCTGGGCTTTCAGGTGTAACAGCACCCCCGCCACCAGACAATGCGCTAGAAAGACGAGCTGCTTCCACGTGGCTCAGATGTCGGGTGCTCATTCGCCAGGTCCCCCCAGGGTTAGGTGAAGAATGTGGCTCCAGGCTCAATTTCGTTAACACATCCGATTCTTGAGGGCGGATCCCAGCTCCACTGGCTTGTCGCCAAAACTTGTCGATGGTTCTGCAACTTGTCAAGAACTGTCCAACAACAGAAAACGCCTGACACAAGCAAGTGCCCTCGGTTACTCGAAACAACACCAGACAATTTATAGTACAACACATATCTAGCTACGAGTCTATCGAAATTTCGTTCCCTCTAAATCAAGAGGCACATGTGGGACGCAACACTCTGAAACTTAAACTCAAATTTTTACACGTACAACAACGCAATTAAATAAAATACAACATAAAGTTGGCCTTTTAGACCACACTCAACTGGAGCCCTCAGCTAAGGCTATGATGAGGACAAAACATTGCCCTGACTCGCCAGCGAAAGACCGAAAGGTGTAGAAGGTACTAACTGAAATGCAGGGCTCAATACGTCTGCATTAGCGTTTAGCGTTCCTTTTTTTGTAGCAAAAATATAGGTTGTGCCGTTCGAAAATCATGCTCCACCTCAGTAACCGGCCACTTTTAGTCGACATGTTATTTAACCAGGTTACAGGATAGTGGTCCGTTTCAACCACAAACCTGGAACCAGAGACATAACAGGCTAGCTTTTGAACGGCCCACAGAAGGCAAGCGCCTTCCTTTTCAGTGGTACTGTATGCCTCTTCCCTGCAGCTCAATTTTTGACTTAAGTTCTTATGAAAAAATTGTAAATGTGGCTGCTTCTTTGTTAAAACATTTTAATTATGTGTACATTACTTCTTTTTTGCGCTTTGTAGTCTGGGACAGGTTACGGCACCTTGTCAGGCATTAATTTGCCTTTTTGCCAACCCTCCCCTTACTTGTGTCTACTGTACTTGTGTACTGTACTTTGTATATTAAAGATTTGTATGCATAATAAAGATTACTATAAAACAAAGCTGGCCTTTCGTTACCACCAACGTGATCACTCGTGTCGCATTGAATGACAAACCGCTTAGAAAAATCGGGTGCCATGAGAACGGGTTTTTTGGCTCAAGGCTTGTAAAAGCTTGCAAAACGCACTCTCTTTTTTTGAGTCCCAAACCACTTCAACCGGCTTAGACTTGCGAAGTGCGTCAGTTGGTGGGCTGGTAATGCTAGAGTGATTTTGCGCGTAATGCTAATAGTATACAGCTAGTCCCAAGAATGCCCTTATCTGAGACTTTGTGCTTGGTCGTGGATAGTTCACGACGGCGGCTACCTTAAATATTGAAGTTCTAGCCGGCCAAGCCCCACAACGTGTCCCAGGTTAGAGATTTAGCAGGTTTCACGGTAAGACTAGCATCTTTAAATTTCTTGAGCACGACTCGTGAATGTTCTACATGTTCTTCCCAGCTATTTAAGAAGATGGCGACATCGTCAAGATACGGCAGAGTGAACTCAGAGAGGCAATTCTCATCATGGTTCGTTAAGCCTGACAAACAAAAGACGCATTTTTCAAACCAAAGCTCAGCTTAAGTAGACAATACACTTCGAATAAAAAAAACGAATGCGGCATAGCGGCTAGCGCGCTCCCTAAGGGGGAGTTGCCAATAACCTCGCATGAAATCTAACGTGGAAGTATAACTAGACTGTGATACAGTTTCTACCCTCTCCACTAGATTTGGTATCGGGTAAGTTTGATCTCGAGTTATGGCGTTAAGACGCCGATATTCGATGCATGGCCTCTTATTTTTCCTGGCACTTGAACTAATATTAGAGGGATTGTATAGTCACTCTCGCCCGGTACTATGACTCCCGACTCCAGCTTTTTATCGATCTCCTCTTTCATGATCTGCTCTTGCACACGGAACCATCAGTACAGCTTGATACGGATTGGCTCCCCACAAGTTAGCTCGATATCATGTTAACTCACAGTCGTGTTTCCCTGATGGTCCAAAAACACGATTTTAAACTCAGAAAAATCTTTCTCAAGTCCTTCTTCTGGACTTCACTTAACCTAGCCTCTAGGTGCAACGGCTCCAAGATTACCTCCAATCCCCTTTCGATTACACCACTAGAGGTCGAAATTCCTGCTCCCACTTCCTCTGAAGCAATCAAAAGCAGATTTACGACCGCTTGACGATGAACGTATGGTTTCATCAAGTTACAGTGCTAAATTTTGTTTGGCTGCCTTCCTAATTTCACTTCATAATGGGTAACAGAAACCTCTGATATTACTTTGGCGGGCCTTTCTCAATGAACCTCAAGCTCTTTCTTTTTGGGCGGCCGCAGCAGCATTTTCAGACTTTCTTTTCTAGTTCAAAAGCGCGCTTCTTCGCCGATTTGTCGAAGTATTCCTTCGACAACACTTGTGCAGCCTTCATGTGACTTTCCACTAGATCTTTCATTTTTTCAAGCCTCAGAAGGAGGTATGGAACATACGAAACTACAATAGGGTCCTCATCGAATCCCTCCCAGGACTCGCGTAGCATTCGCAATGGCGTTGTTCTCAAACTCCTACCATACACAAGCTCTTCAGGGCTAAAACCAGTGCTCTTATGAGGAGCTTATCTCAAAGTGAACATAGTGGGAGGAATACACGCTTCCCAGTCGCATTTGTGTTCATAGCTAAGAGCTCTCAGTATCTGTTTCAGAACAGATTGTATACGATCTACCGGTTAAGATAGCGGGTGATAGATCGAGCTGCGCACTACTTTTTTTCCGCATTTATCAAAAAAGGTAAAGTCTTCTAAAGTCTCCCGTAAAGTCTTCTGGAGACACAAACGAAGGATGGACAATATTCATGGTTGCCGCTAAGTCTCGCAGTGCTCAACACGTTTTTCCGTCACACTAATTTTCTGAAGATATGGCTCTAAAACCACATGTTCTTTTCCGATTCTCGGATTCTTGATTGATTGATTGATTCATTTGTGGGGTTTAACGTCCCAAAACCACCATTTGATTATGAGAGACGCCGTAGTGGAGGGCTCCGGAAATTTTGACCACCTAAAGTTCTTTAACGTGCACCCAAATCTGAGTACACGGGCCTACAACATTTACGCCTCCATCGGAAATGCAGCTGCCGCAGCCGGGAATCGAACCCGCGACATGCGGGTCAGCAGCCGAGTACCTTAGCCACTAGACCACCACGGCGGGGCAATTCTCGAATTCTTGCGAAAGGAAACTTTTGCTTACAGTTTACTGCGATGTGCCCTTCTTATTTTGCAGTTGTAGCAGATTAGCGGCTTCCATGATTCTAACGCCCTTGTGGTATCAGTGCGTTGTTTAGGAACACCACTCGATTTCTCCACTTCCGTTTGCCCTTACCCTACAGTGTCCTTCGTAAGAGACGGTTCTTTTCTGAATTTACGGTGCGGAGTGGGTTTCCGTTGATCAGATTTCTTTAGAAAGCCCTCTTTTTTTCATCCTTTTCAACGCGCACTGCCCTACTAAGCAGCTTTCGGCGAGTGTAATACTCCTCAGCTAACTCTGCTTCCTTGCTTAGCTGTACTTTGCCAAGCTTGTCCTGGAGCCAAAGCTTGACGCCATCTTCGATGCAGTGGTAGAATTTTTCTAATGCAATGCATTATATCACCTTATCGGGATCGTCATAAACATCTTCGCCCTTGAGCCATTCAAATAAATCGACTTTAAGACGAAACGCGAGTCTACGTGTTACTCATTCTCCTTTTTTTTCATACCAGAACCTTTGCCAGAAAGCCTCAGGTGACAACTTGAGATGCCGAGGGGACAACGTGAGAGCCGAGATATCTTCCCTCTCACGCATAGGTCGGCTGCATGACGAAGCGCTGCTTGGTACTTTATAGGCCCCGGGTTGGTGCCTTACGTCAGCAACGCCCAATAGTAACTGCCACTCGGTCACGTCGGTATCGTTCAATCGGGACTCGCTGCTGGGTGGCGTCATAATCCTCCAATCCAGAGCGGCTGCACTGGGTTGCACCCAAGGACGAGTGAGATTGCCACGCATTGCGTAAGACTCGCCAGAATGAATGGCGACGATGCATAAACCGGTTGGAACAGCAACCGTGCGTGGAGAGAGCTTGCCATGCGTTGCGCTAGACACACCATTGCCACTGGGCTAGGTGACGTCGTTGAGGAGAAGGTATTTGTGCCCTATTCTCTGCGCAAGCACTTCCGGTCTCTTATTCATGATGGTCATCTTGGAGTGATTCGCTACTGTGCTATCGCCAAGGGAGGTATTGGTGGCTCACCATGAGAAACCAGATTGGGACCATGGTAGAAAACTGTCCCGACTGCGCACCGTGTGGATCTAAGGAGCAGAACCACTGTTTACTACGGTGACACGTGGCCACCCTTGTGAGTGGGTTGACGGTGAACATGTTTTACTACGACGGAGCAGATCACCTTCTCCTCGTCAGCTACTACTCGAGGCACCCCGAAATGCTATCCCTTTGCTCGACGGCGTTCGCGACGGCGATCTGTCTTATAAAATGTGCCTTTGCAAGACATGAGATCTCCAAGTCGCTCGTTAGTGAAAACCGACCGCAATTGTCGGCGCCATATTTCCATGCCTTCTCCCAGAATCACAGCTTGTCCCACGTCAACAGTTAGTCCTAAGCACCCTCAATTTGTTGGTGAAGTCGAGTGCAAGGTTCAGACGGTCAAGGAACTTTTATGTAGCCTCCCGACTTCTTGGTTCTCCTGTCATACTGCAACGCACTTGGCAATTACCGCACCATTGGCTACAGCTCTGCTCAGCTGCATATAGGACGTGGCCTCTGGATTCGACTTTGTGTGCCAACAGCCACACTGCTTTCCAAGCCACGTTGAAGTGCCGACTTTAACGAGATTCTGCAGGAGGGGAGAGAGTGTGGGTTCGGGATGCACAGTGTGTGGCCGCAGTGCTTAGCGGACGCTGGTGATCTTGTTCGCAACCGGACACACATGGTACCCAGTACTCTCAGGCATCGGGTGTTGATGAACACATGGTTCCACAGCAGAGTCAGCCGTCGGTTGCTGGTGACTTCAGAAGCAACAGTTGACTGCCAGAAGGATCCTCAAGCCCACTCCATACTCCCACTCGCCCCTCGCCAGTATAGCAGTCCTTTGCCACCAGCTCATGCTGTTACCCCAACACCAGTTTCCACTTCAACACCGCCAGCATTGGGTGTGCGCACACGGTTTGGACGTTGCATTAGGCCACCTGTGCAGCTGAACTTGTAGGGCGCCATGACACGTCATTAAGTTTCATGCCAGGTACACGTGTGACTTGCAATATTTCGTTTACCTCGAAAGAGGGAATGTACAGGGCGCATGCCATACGTCACTTCACTTGGATTGACGGACGGACGGACGGACGGATGGATGGATGGATGGATGGATGGATGGATGGATGGATAGATGGATGGATGGATGAATGAATGGATGGAAGGATGGATGGATGGATGGATGGATGAATGGATGGATGGATGGATGGATGGATGGATGGATGGATGGATGGATGGATGGATGGATGGATGGATGGATGCGTGGATGCGTGGATGGATGGATGGGTGGATGGATGGATCAGGCTGTGCCCTTTAGATCGGGTGGTGGCTTACGCCACCTAGCGATAAGCTTAAGTACTATCTCTGTGTGTTTAACGATTGAAATTCACTATAGCCTCGACTGTAGCTACCCGTCCGTTACCCTCCTCCAAGATATTTATATTTGGTTAAAGTCTATTTTTGCTTCACTGTCCCTAAACCTCAATGCTTTGAAAAATTCGGCGCCATCAACTTCGACTCGAAGGTGGAGCACTTTACAAAAAATTGTCAAAAGTTCAGCCGTTTTCTCCTGCTCTCCAAACGCACTACATAGTGTGTCTGTGCCTTCGCATTTTGCTTGGTACGTCTTGGTCCACAATACTCTCGTTCTAGCCTCGAAAAGCAGAGAACTACCCCAAAAATTGGACATGTTTTAAATGAAATCGTTGCAGAACGCAATCGGGAAAAATTCCGGCACCTTTTACTTAGCCATTTACAAGATTAACTGCACGTTTTAGTCATAATAAAATCGGCACCTACGCGTTTATCCACTACTAGTATATCGCTTTTTTTCTCTTACTTTAAACTTATTTTCTTGGATCGTTTGATTACTAACATGCCATTCAGTTCTGTTGTGTTTTATTCAGCGATGTTTTTTTGAATAATGGAAAGTCTTTTCACAATTTTTGCTTGTTTTTTAGCTTGTTTTAAATATTATCTCACGCGTATACTCATCTGATGTTCATTGCCGTTCTATTCCTACTAAAATATTATTATTATTTTCTCATTCTTATTCCTGCTAGGACTTGTATAATAATTGTCATTTAGTTCATGGTATTGTTTGTATGTAAAGTGTACCAATTCATGTGCGATGATGTTTATTAGAACAGAGGAGTCGCAACGAGGTCACGACGGAAAATGGGCGAACAGCAAGTCTGGCAAAGGCGGCACAGGTTCTCGCACAATCAGAGCACGGGCTTTTTGTTGTCTTCCGAAGGCGCATACGCGTTAATGCGTATGCTCCACTACAATACCCCCGGGGTGAAGGGTAGCCATCCTGGCGACTCAGGGAGTAGGCACAATGAGGGGGTCGTAGTAGGGCTTGAGACGGTCGACGTGTACGGTCTCGCGTCCTCGACGGCGCAAATCTGGTGATTGTGTTAATGGCTCGATGACGTAATTCACCGGGGAGGTCGCGTCAATGACACGGTAGGGACCATGGTACCGGGCCAGAAGTTTAGAAGGCAGGCCAAGGAACGTGCGGGGGCACCCAAAGCCACACAAGGGAAGCCAGCACGAAATGTAGGAGCTATGCTGGTGAACGTCGTCGTGTCGGCGAGTCTTTTGTAGACCTTGAGCCTCACTTGTCATAGACCGAGCCAACTGACGCAGTCTTCAGCGTATCTGGCGACTTCCGAAAGCGGGAGCACTCAGATGCATCAGGGCGGTACGGGAGTATAGTGTCGAGTGGGTGGGAATGCTTCGCGGCCGTACAATAGAAAGAACGGGGAAAAACCGGTAGCGCTTGCGTCGGCGGTGTTATAAGCGAAGGTAACAAAGGTAATACAGCGTCCCAGTTAGTGTGGTCAGGAGAGGTGTACATCCTCAGCATGTCGCCAAGTGTGCGGTTGAAACCATCAGTAGAACCATTCGTCTGTGGAGGTATGCGGTAGATTTCCGGTGGATGATGTTGCATTCAGCGAGGATAGCTTGGATGACCTCCGACAGGAACACTCCGACCCCTATCCACTGAGTAATTCCCGCGGAGCACCATGGCGTAGAATGAATCTGCGGAGAATGAAGAGTGCAACTTCGTGGGCGGGGTCGCTGCCGTAGAGCTGCAGTCTCAGCGTAGCGTGGTCAGATGATCGACTCCGACAATAATCCACCGGTTTCCAGAGATACTATATGGGGAGGGGCCATAGAGGTCTAATACCCACGCGGTCGAATGGGCGAGCCGGGCACGGGAGCGGCTGTAACATGGCCAGTAAGGTGCCGCGGAGGTGTCTTGGTTCTGTTGGCAAGTGGTGCAAGACTGAGACGTATTTCTGCACAAAGCGATACATTCCTCGCCAGTAATAGCGTTGGCGCAGCCTTTCGTAGGTTTTCAGGACACCTGCGTGAGCACTTTGGGGATCTGCATGGAAATTCATGCAGATGTCAGAGCGCATATGAGTTGGGACAGCAAGGAGCCACTTCCGACCACCAGGCATGTAGTTACGGCGGTACAGAATGTTGTCTCGTAAGGAAAAGTGGGCTGCTTGCCGGCGTAGCGCTCTCGTGGAAGGGACAGCAGACGGATCGGTAAGGTAGTCGACTAACAAGGCAAGGTAGTGGTCTTTACGCTGCTCCGAAAGCATGTCAGTCGTGTCGAGCTGGTGACAAGGTGGTAAAAGGGGGAGACAGAGAAGCCACATCTGGTGTTAATGGCGATCGCGAAAGTGCATCGGCATCCGCATGCTTGCGACCGGAACGATATACGACACGGATGTCGTATTCTTGCAATCGAAGTGCCCAACGCCCCAGGCGTCCGGACGGGTCTTTCAAGGTGGACAGCCAACATAGAGCGTGGTGGTCTGTGACCACGTCGAAAGGACGGCCGTAAAGGTACGGGCGAAACTTCGTCAACGCCCAGATTATGGCCAAACACTCCTTCTCTGTCACGGAGTAATTCAATTCAGCCTTCTTGAGAGCGCGACTTGCATAGGCGACTACGTATTCAGCTTGGGTGCCTTTCCGTTGTGCCAAAACTGCACCAAGACCGATGCCACTTGCATCGGTGTGAATTTCTGTGGCCGCAGCAGGGTCGAAGTGACGAAGAATAGGTGGTGAGGTCAGCAGGCGGCGCAGCTGGCGAAATGCGTCGTCACATGCAGGTGACCATGCAGATATGCCTTTGCTGTTGGAAAGCAGACTCGTGAGAGGTGCGATGATGGACGCGAAGTTGCGCACGAAGCGACGAAAGTAGGAGCAGAGACCGACGAAACTTCTTAGGGCTTTCAGTGATGTGGGCAACGGAAAGTCAGCGACAGCTCGAAGCTTATCGGGATCCGGAAGAACACCGTCTCTGGTGATGACATGTCCCAAGATGGTTAGTTTTCGTGCTGCGAAGTGGCACTTCTTGGAGTTAAGTTGTAGGCCTGCAGAAGTTAGACACGTCAGAATCTCGTGGAGGCGAGCAAGATGTGTCGGGAAAATCAGATGAAAAGACTACGATGTCGTCCAGGTAACATAAGCAGGTTTTCCACTTGTGGGCACGCAAGATGGTGTCGATCATGCGCTCAAATGTGGCAGCGCGTTGCAGAGCCCCAAATGGCATGACTTTGAACTCATATAGGCCATCCGGCGTTACAAAGGCTGTTTTAGGGCGATCACATTCAGCCATTGGCACCTGCCAATACCCACAACGCAGATCCAAAGATGTAAAGTACTCGGCGCCTTGTAAACAGTCAAGAGCATCGTCTATTTCGTGGTAGCGGGTAGACATCTTTTTTCGTAATATTGTTTAAGCGGCGATAGTCCACGCAAAATCGTACGGTGCCATCTTTTTTCTTGACCAGAACCACAGGTGATGACCAAGCGCTTTGAGAAGGCTGTATGACTCCACGTTTAAGCATGTCATCTACTTGCTCCGTAATGACGCGGCGCTCTTCGGCGGAAAAGCGGTAAGGACGCTGTCGCAGAGGCGAATGTGAGCCGGTGTCAATAGTATGAGCGATAGTGGTGGTGCGGCCCAAAGCAGGTTCTTGAAAGTCGAAAAAAGAACGAAACTTGTTAAGGAGAGCAACAAGTTGGCGGCGATGCGAGAGGGGAAGGTCTGCGTCAATAGCATTGTCGAAGGCTGACGAACTTGATGGCTCAGACGCATGAGTGATTGCAGCAATGTGACATGGCGTTTCGTCGGGAAGAATAATATCATCGATATGGTCGACAGGTTGCACATATCCTAACGTTTCACCACGAAGTAAGCCAATGGGGTAGTTGCAGTGGTTGGTGACCAGCATTACGGTTAAACCAGACGCAATTGTAAGAACAGCAAATGGGAGAACGATGCCCTTGCGTTCAGTAAAAACCGGAGATGGCGTAAACACCACCGTGCCGTCAGGTTGCGCCAGACATGAAAGGCTAATAGGGACCGAAGCTTCAGGAGGCAAGGTGATGTCGTCATCAGCGATGACTTTGCAGAGCAGAGGAGAGCGGTCGGGTGGTGGAAATTCACATGTTGGCACAAGGGACACTTCGGCACGGGAACAATCGATGATAGCTTCATGACGTGATAAGAAATCCCAACCCAGGATAAGGTCATGAGAGCAAGATGGTAGAACAAAAAACTGTACGACGTACAAAACGTCTCGGATGACGACGCGCGCCGTACACACAGCCGAGGGATGAATGCGTTGCGCGCTAGCCGTGGACAGCACCAAGCCACTGAGAGATGTGGTCACTTTCTTCAGTTTCCTACAAAAGTTTGCGTTCATCACAGAAACGGCGGCCCCGGTATCAATTAACGCTAATGTGGCGACTCCCTCAACATCGACATCAACAACATTTTGCGGCGAAAATGGAGGCCTTGGGAATTGCGCACAAGTTGCAGTTCTTGCCTCCGGAACTGCACTGATTAGTTTCCCTCCTCAAGAGGTGGTCGACGACGCATAGGCGATGGCGATCGGCGACGAGGTGATGGGAAACGAGCAGTCGATGGGTGGCGATCCGAGTCGGAGTGCCTCTGTTCATATGCAGACGTGGTGGTCTGCTGCGGTGCGTAGGTAGGAGCTCCGAAGTATGCGTGCGCAGGCGTGGGACGGCGGCGGCAGAAGCGTGCAATGTGGCCAGCGATGCCACACGCGAAGCAGATGGGACGATTGTCTCGGGTGCGCCACTCATTAGATGGACGGAAAAAGCGAGGTGGGGGCCTGTAGACTGGAGGCGAGGCCGGAGGAGGTGGAGCCGATAAGGCGACTGGATGCGGTGGGGGCCGCGCGACCACAGCTGCGTAGCTGAGAGGTGAAGGCGGCGCAGTTGGTGCGTAGCCAGCAGTTGAGAGATCAGATGGCACCGAAGTGCACGGGTAAGAGGCCGGAACTGTAGGGAGTGCATTGCAAATTTCAGTGCGTATGGCCTGCTGCATATTCGAAGGGAGGCTTGTCGTGGGCGCGTCACTATGCGGCGCAGGGAAAGCTGTCGGGCGACTTCCTCCCTGATGAAGTCTTTAATCTGGTTCGACAGAGTTCCTTGGTGAACGTTGCCATTGGCGAGTGCGACGGCCCGAGATCGAATCTGGTGATGGGACACTCTGTCGGGCGATGGAACGCTGACGACCGCAATTCATCGAAGCTCTGGCACAGGCTTACGAGGACTGCCACCGTGGTCGGGCTCTTCGCCAGCAACATCTGGAATGCGCCATCCTCGATGCCTTTGAGAATATGTCGAATTTTCTCTTCTTCAGGCATGGATGAGTTAACACGCCTGCAGAGGTCGAGCACATCCTCAATATAGCTAGTAAAGGTCTCACCAGGTTGCTGGGCTCGGTGGCGCAGACGCTGGTCAG
Organism: Rhipicephalus microplus; assembly: GCF_013339725.1. Lineage (NCBI taxonomy): Eukaryota > Metazoa > Arthropoda > Arachnida > Ixodida > Ixodidae > Rhipicephalus > Rhipicephalus microplus. Next base: position 39,953 of record NW_023613593.1, read on the forward strand.
CGCGGAGCTTGCGGACCTCTGGTCGGCCGAACGCTTCGGTCACGAGGGTCTTGAAGGTGGACCAGCTGGCGATGGCGGTTTCGCGGTTGGTGAACCATAGCTTGGCGACGTCAGCCAAGTAAAAGATGACATAGGCAAGCTTAGAGTCGTTGTCCCATTTGTTGCTGGCACTCACGCCGTTCGTACAAGGAGAGCCAGTCTTCGACGTCTTGCTCACCACTGCCGCTGAAGATTGGTGGGTCCCGCTGACGGGTAGCACCTGGGGCAGGTCGACGGGGCAGCCGATGGTGCTGCTGTGCTGGGATGGGCTGGTTGGCGACTGCGTCAGTCATGGTTGTACGGTAGTCTTTCGGCCAACTTGCGAGAGCGGAGCTCCAGGTCTGCTTAGGTATCTCAGCAGCCTCCACCAAATGCGATGATGTTTATTAGAACAGAGGAGTCGCCACGAGGGTCGCGACGGAAAATGGGGCGAACAGCAAGTCTGGCAAGGCGGCACAGGTTCTCGCGCAATCAGAGCACGGGCTTTTCGTTGTCTTCCGAAGGCGCATACGCGTTTGCGTTTGCTCCACTACCCATGTATTTATTTTCTTTATGCTCCCATTACACAAAGCCCTGTTGGGTCTGTAAGGTATCTTAATAATAATAAAGAATAAATAAATTACCGTTGATATCTTCCCTTGCAATTTCCTGCTTAAATGTTCGGTAGGTCTCCTGTGATGATTTTGTAAGCATCCCCAACTTCCACATGACCCTCTCTGTTTCTTTCACCTTCTTCTTAACCGATGTTTCTTTTGTCCTAGTGTTCTGCTGTTGTCTAAATATTTGCTTGACAGTTTTCGAGTTCGCTTGCTCTGTTTACTATCAACATTCTTCATGTACTCATAACTGAACACTTTCCTAGTCCAATGGTTCTTTTCCACTTTCTCAATCGCTCCCCAAATTCTATCTTTTTTGCTAGCTACCCTGCACTCAAATGATGCCCATCCCATGTAACCATGTACCCCTTGATTTGGGGTATTCCCGTGTGCTCCCAACGCAAGTCTACCTATGCTAAGTTGTTTATATTTCTTTTTTGCTTGAACTTCTGATTTCATGCACATGACCGCGCTAAAGCAGTGCCCACCTCTGGGGAGCCAATGGACTTGCTCTGATTCCTCTTCTTTCTGCAAATCCCTTCATAACAGGTAAATTGTAGCAAATTTAAAATATGTACAAAACCATCGTTACGAAGCATAGAGAGAATTTTCCTAAGTGTAGTGCGCACACGCAGTTGACTTGCTAAATGGAGGAAAAGGATGTTCTGTAACACTAAGTCATTTAACATTTGGCAGTAAGTAAAGTAAGCCAATTACACCGACTTATTTTGGAGAGCCCAATTTCTAATTAGGGAAAGCACATTGCATAATGAAAATTCCTATTTCTTTTGTCGCATTGTTAAATTACAATTGACCCCTTTTCAAAGCTTCAAGCGTTGTGTTCTACTTGGGGCAAAGTTTAGCAACGTTGCATGCAGAACAGCCGAGACCCATACGACAATGTAGCGTTGTGTCTAGTTGCATTTGTGTTCCCACATTCTACGCCTATATTCTGTGAGGATCCGTCTGGACACGCAAGTGCTTATACGATTCACCATTCGGCAAGTATAGATTTTTCAGC